>JALPQD010000090.1:2123603-2192794 GCA_023101885.1 Typhlomys cinereus | reverse complement strand
TACACACACACACACACACACACACACACACACTCACACACACTCCCACACACATCACGCACATTGAATAATAATAAAAATAAAGAATTCTCTGAGTTTGAATCATGCCCATACTCTACAGCTACAATTCTCCGCAGGGCGTTACGACACAGGAGGGCCTAAAAGATAGTCCTTGGCTGTGATTGTTTTCCACACTACCAATGCACTTGGGAGTACACTCCCGCCAGATATTAACCACCCTAAGAGTACAATCAAGGGAATCTCTGGGAGGATGACGAACCCTGCCCACACAGAACTGGGAGTGGTCAGCAAAGCCCTCTGGGAAGGAAAGAAGGAAAGGACCCAGATGACGCTGCTCCTGGCAGAACTGTCCATTGGTGAACTCGCAAATGCGTAAAGTCACAGAAAGAAAGAGTCTTACAGGTTTCAGCCCGCCCTGCCCTGTGAATGTAATTGGCTGCCCCAGAACTCAAGTCTCCAGAAAGAGTCCTGAACACTCCTCTGTTTTTTTGTAATATCTTTCTTCTTTCTTTTTTTCATCTTCTCACATTTTTTGGCAGCAATTTTTTGCATAGTTGTATTTCTTGTTTTCGTTGCTTTGTTTTTTACCTTGTTATCCCCTTTAAATTTCATCTAATTTGTTTATGCAAAATAATTTATTGTACCAACATTTCTCCTTACTTTTTCTTCTTTTTCCACTATCTCCCCCAACTCTTCTTTTATTTAGCCCATATTTTACTTTAATTAGTGTTTTTTAATATTCTCATTTCTATTTTAGTCTCCTATTATACTTATAACTTTGCTTTTTAATTTAATTATTATTGACAAATACACAATGAGTAAAGATGAAATTATAGCAGAAAATTTCCCAAACCCAGAGAAAGAAATATACATTCAAACACAAGAAGCAGTAGAACCCCAAATAATACATGTCCACCACGGAGAACCTCTCCACCTATAGTCCCACGGTTTGAAAAAACAGAGCCTGTTCTTCAGGAGGGAGCTCGTTCTTTGTTGCTGGCAAACAGGCTGACAGCCTGTAGATGGGGAGGTCATATGCCTCTAAGGGAAAAACAGACTATTGCTTTGCTATGTGGACATGATAATCAAACTACCTTCTAAATACTTACCTTTACCAACTACAGATCCAGTGCTTCTCTCAGCCCCTTGACTGAGAAGTTTCCTTTCGTAATGGAACATGTTACAAACGAAACCTGCATTGGTTAAAGTGCAAAGAATAAGTGATTGAAAAGTGTCCCAACCCTAAACCGGGCATCTCTCTATCACCCCCATACATCAAGTCCAGGACCACCATGGAAAGAAGAGGACAGTAGGAATGTAAGAGCCAGAAGGTAGGAAGAGTTTACAACAATCAAATAGTGTCTTTTTTGGTCACGACAGGGCTTTCTGCACCCATGAATTCAAAAACTGTGCTAACCTTCATGAGATATACCAAGATTTGACCTGTCAACATTTCTAAGCATGGAAGAAAGTAAAGCCTCAGGGAGGCACTACTACCCTCCCTGGGTAACTATTGTTACTGCAGTTGGATGGAGGATAGAAGAACACTTCTTCAATAGTATACCGACTAATATGTCATCATACTCCAAAGTGCTTAGACACAACCAATACAGGCACCAGATGAAACTCATTGGGCCACACAACAAACAAAACAAAATGTGAAGTAGAGGGATGGTGGTTTACGAACAATTAAATATTTCCGAAGAAAGGAGATATAATTGGAATGATATGGGGTGAAATGACGTAAATTCACCATATACATTAAGAAATGAAAAAATTTTAAAATGAAACATATAAGCAAAGAAGTAAAACGTTAAGACGAATCTGCCTTAATCAGTTATAAAGCAAACATATCAGAGCTCTCTCATCAGCACCCTAAAAGTCAGGAACACATAAACAAGGTGGTTCAAACCATGCAATAAGTGATTGCCAAAAAGATGGCTATTCCGAAAAAATATATTTTTTAAATTGACCAGAAAATTAAAGACATTTATACACCAGTACAAAGTAAGTAATTTTATCCCAGCAAAGTTAGACTGCCCCAGAGACTAGAATTTTTGTACACAGAGGAGAAGTCATGTCAATCATAAGAGGCACAGGAAAGAATAAAGTGCATGAGGGGAATGGATAACAAAGGAGAAAAGGGAAAGGTGTTGAGATGCTGGCAAGCAGGCAAGCAAGGAACTTCAGATGCAGCAGAAAAGGAGGAACGTTCCTGTTCATGTACTGGCTGCCAACAGTGAACATGGAGGAGAGATCCGCCTCTGGGTCATGCCTTTCCCCCCTGCTAACGAAATAATGGATATACATACAAAGGAAATTCTCTAGTTATACCAGAGTATCTTTTCTTTTCCTTTTCTTTTTTCTTCTTACATATCGTTACTTATGGGTTTCTCACGGAATGTTGTATGATGTTCTACATGATGTAAATTTTTTTTTCCATTTTCAAATACTTGAGAGCAGAGCAATGCCTCACTTGGAGATCTTGTTAGGTCCCCCCCCCCCCCCCCCCCCCCCCCCCCCCCCCCACACGTAACACAACTCCATCCAGAGATGCTGATTTAGGGAGCCTGGCTGGGGAATGTGGGAACCTGCATCCTTACATGCCGAGGCTGTGACTTGGCCTGCATTTGAGTTTAAAGATGTGGGGCTCTTCTCTCAGCCATACCTATGTTGTTTCTTGTTTTCCTATTTCCTCCTTCCTCATTGAACTGCACTTGAGAGATTGTTCTCCCCAAACGAATTAACAACTGTGATCTCCTAAGAACACGCCCTTGCTTGGCTCAAGCATTGTGGTGACCCCCCGTGGCCACTTTTCCCCATGTCTGAACTCTTCAATGATTTTCAATCACTCAGTGCTATTATATCCACGCTCAAACTCATTTATCTAAAACATAAAGAAGACGTAATACACAGATATACCAGATAAATGATATATGTTGGTAGATTAACAGAATAATAGATGATAAATAGCTTATAGGTAAGCTGGATAGATGATAGGTATGTAGACAGAGATAGATACGATTAAATAGGTGATAGGCAGACAGATAGAGGACAAATTGGTTCTTGGGCAACTGAAGCCAGTGTTGATGATTGTCTGAAATAATTCCACACCATGAGTCACGAGTTATTTTCCAGAAATCTCGAACACAGCCTCCACATCCCATGTATCTTTCCCTGTAGAACTAACGCCTCACTTTTCGTTTTTTATACATCACTATTTTCTTAGTCCAATTGCCCACCTCTGTGCTTTTAGCGTCTTCTTCAACACAATCTTTTAGCTTCTATTTCCCAACACTCGCACAATGCTAGATTTTCTTTTCCCTGCCTGTAAGTTGTCATTTGATCTTCTCAAGACAACACGCTAAGCCCCTTACTTTATTTTCAGACATCCACAGTGCTTTCAGATCTCAGTGGTCTCACGAACCCTTCCTTGTTTCTTCCTTGGCTGATTTTCTTTTCCTCTTTGAAATTCATTTTTGTTCTCTCCTCTTTTCCAAGTTTCATACTTCAATATTTTGAAACAAATCATTCTATTAGTTTTCAGTTTAACCTTAGATGTCTATGTGTCTGTCCTTTTATCGCATCATCTCTACTCTTATTTCTGGATGATCCCTTGTAGATATTTTCTACAACAGCAATTTTAACCATGAAAATTTTTCTTCTCAATTGAGATGTTGGCAATGCATCTTTCGAGCAGGCAACACAAACAGAATGCAGCTTTCACTTGCCCCCTCCACATTCCCATGTGAACATAGCCACTGCCCTAATTGTTGCCACATGACACACTTACCTCCCAACTCTCTAATGTCCACTCATGAATGCTGACCTTAGAACGTATGCTCCAAGGCTCATGGTGGGGCAGGTGGGACAGAAGAGCAACCTATCCTAGGCTTCATTGCTGAGAACATGCATGAGGTAGAGCTGGGGCAGTTTAAAGCTGAGAATTACCATTTTCTCTCTCTTGGGATCTAAAAGAGTTTGCCTATGGAGGAATTTTGTGTTGACTTTTGAGACTTGGCCCCAGAGTTACTCAATTATCAGAAAATCTAGAGAATTTCCATGTGAGAAAATTTTTCTTGTAGTTGGAACTGAGGATCAAATAAACTGAGGAATATAATCATGAAGTTTGGAGTGAAGTCAGAAAGATCACTAAACACTTACATGCATGTATTATCATTGCCCTACTCATAAGAAAGAAACTTGAATTGTACATGTGACCACTGTATTTCAGGTTTCTCACAGAAAGCACTCTAATTTTGATTTGATTTTGCCTATTTTTTTCTTTTTTTTCTCTCAACATTTTATTTTTTTCCCAATCATACACAGCTCATAATACTCCTGTCCTCTCCCTCCCTCTCCCATCTCCGCATCATCCCCCCATTGCATTATCCCCCATTTCCCCTTTCTTTTCACCCACTCCCCCCCTCCTTCCCTTCCCTTTTTCCAGTGCTCCCCCCCTTCTTCTCTCATCCCCTGTAGAATCCCTTTGTGTGTTCTGCTTTTCCATTCTTCCCTGAATCAGTCAGAGCTCATGAAATTTCCTTAGGGTCAGAACTAGAGGGTTGCTCAAGATTCTCATGGCTGTGTTTCATCTCAGTCTCTCATAGGCTGTTTCCTTTCCCCACAGGTGGAAGCGGCTATGTTCTGGGAACTAGTAAGTATCGTGGGTTGGTCTCTAAGACACTTGAGATTATGTAAACAGGAGCCCATGAGGGAACTCAGCTAACCCATAATTCCTCCTTTAGCCCCATCTTCTGTGGGCTCTAACTAGATCCTGTTTTGTTCTTCTCCATAGTGGGCCAGAAACCAGGGCTCTGATGACTCTCCCACAGAATAAAAGCACATGACCCTGGAGGGTCTGAAATTAGGCAGGGTCTAGAGCAGAGGACACTCCCAGGTTATGGGCAGTCTCATGATCATGACATTGAGTCGCATGATCATGACATTGAGAGGTTATGAAGGGCTGTTGACAGTGTCACCAATTACCATGACTGACCTGAGTTCCTTCTTCTTATTTTCCTCTGCAGTATAAGACTTTGGAAAGAGCTGTACGGGACTTGATGGGGTCTTTCTTCCTCCTTATGATGACTTCAGGAGCTCTTGACTTCTCTTTTTGCAGCCTACACATCCAAGTGTTTGTTGTCAGCATTATTAGAGGGAATGAGCAGCCCAGCCCTGAGCACAAAGCCCGACCTCCATTGACCCGGGTCTCTTCCTTTGTCTCTTCCTGTTCTGGCAGAGGCAGAACTCAGTCATCTCCATCCTTCACATAATTTAGCTTTCCATGGGCTGCGGGTTCTTACTTCCCTGTTGAAAACAAGGATGTGATCTGGATTTTGGATTTTAACCTCTACAGGAGATATAGAATTGGTTTTCCATAAAGGAAAGGAATATTATGAAACTGACAAGAGTTAATAAACCTGAAGTCTCCCAGGACTGTGTGTTCGCTGTGCTTAATTTGTTGCAGGTCGGGCAGAAGAAGGCTGGAGGGCAAGTGTGGCTGTGCTGGGTTAGTGCTCCGTCTTCTGGGAACATGGATGTCACTCCTGAAACTAGGCTTTCTTTGCCACCTCTGTATAATGATGTCCCTGAGGACCTCCAGGGACGCAGATGTAGGCCAACCTGTGCTGTGTCAGGACCAAAGACAGCAGCTCAGCCTCTACTCGGGCCTGAGGGGCAGTTCTCACTCAGTCTCCATCTTTGCTGTCTTTAGAAGATGGCATCTGTTCTTCTTTTTGCTGTGCGTTTTGATCTTATCCTCCTCTGAGTTCTGAGCTGAGATTCCATTTTCATGACAAGGTGAAACAAGTGTGGTGGTCTGCAAATCATACTGTTGGTGTGAACTTCATGAAGATTCAATGGGCTCATATTAGCCTACCCTGTAGGGGCTTGTTCAGTGAGAAAATTCTTAATCCTGAACCCAATACTCTGACATCATGGTTCTGGAGAGTCCTGAGTGTTTTCTCATAAGCCATTAGCAATCTTCCTGATCAAACACATGGAACCCATTGATATCAGTGGACAGTATCTCAGGCTCAGATCTGGGCTATCTGGGTGCAAAGGTGCTGCCCAGGGGAGTCTGTGCTCAGAACAGTCCTGCTGAGCAAACCTCTGGGTGTGATGTCAGAACTGTGGCCTCCTCTGGCTGTGAGGAGTCCATTTGCTCTGTGGGGTTTTTTTTTTTATAGTTCTTGAAGTACCCTGATCCTGCTTAGGACTTAAAATATCAGCTATGGAGCATCATTTTCTAGACCAGTTTTCTAACATGTTGTTTTTCCTAAAATGGTTCAGAACTGTCCCACGGAGTCTCCTGCTCAGAAATGGAGAAAAACTTGAAGCATTCATACTTAGATCAGAAACAAGACAAGGCTTTCCACTGTCACCACTCTTGTTCATGCTTGAAGTCCTAGCCAGAGCAATAAGGCAAGAGAGAGAGAGATTAAAAATACCTTGAAATAAACTTAACAAGGAAGTAAAAGATCTATACAGTGAAAACTACCAAAATCTGCTGAAAGAAATCAAAGAGGATACTAGAAAGTGCAAAGACCTTCCATGCTTATGGGTTGGTAAGATTAATATTGTGAAAATGGCCATTCTAACAAAGGCAGTATACTGATTCAATGCAATCTCAATCAAAATTCCAATACAATTCTTCACAGAACTGGAAAAAATAATCTCAGAATTCATATTGAAGGACAAAAGGTCCTGATTAGTAAAATAATAACAATAAAAACACTGCTGGAGATATCACTATACCAGATTTCAAACTGTGTAACAGAGCTACAGTAATAAAAACAGCATGGTATTGAAACAAAAAGAGGTAGATTTATCAATGGATTAGAACAGAAAACACAGATATGAGCTCCCTCACATACAACCACTTGATTTTTTAAATTATTTTTACTATTTTGTTTTTCTAGTTTTACAAGTGTATTGAGTACTTATCCCTGTTTCAGTCCATGCCCCCTCCCTTCCATTTTCTTCCTTCCTTCATCAATCTATCCCACTCCCTCCCGCCTTCCTACCTGGCCACTGCTATGGACCCCAAGGTTTCTTTTGGTTTATCTGCTCTTTGGGGGGTTTAGGCCTTTGTGGCATACCAAGTTGCCTCTCTTCAGGCTGCCCTACTGATTGGGGCATTTCCCTTCACTCATCCAGCTGTAGTCTCCAAGAACTGTATGTTCTTATTTCTCTTGATAGTCTATGGGCACATGTTGGTGTGTCAGTCATTCTGCAGGCCTGATAAGGACAAGTCTCATTGCAGTGAGTTCCTGGATGCAGCAGTCCTGCCCTGAATGGAATGTCTTGTGCACCTTCCCATCTTTAGGTTCTTATAATCTCACCACCTCCTCTTCCTCGAAGTTTCCAAAGCCTTAGGATGGGGGTTAAACTAAATTAGCCTGTTTCTGGGTGAACCTTGCTAGGTTGCTAGTACATTGCATTATGGCTGGCTGTAGTTGTCCACTTCACTGCTTTTCTACTGCCCTAGCCTGCATCCTGTCAGGGTATTGAGATCCTGTACCTCTGTTGTAGAAGAAGGCTTCTAAGCTGAGTATTGCATGTTCTTCCAATCTATGGGATAATAGCAGATATTTACAGAGCAGTTTGGTATACTGTCTTCCTACCTATACAAACACTTGATTTTTGGCAAAGGTGCCAAACACACACACTGGGAACAGACAGCACCTTCAACAAGTGGTGTTGGAAAAATTGGACATCTACACAAAGAAGAATGAAAATTGACTGTTACCTTTCACTTACACAAAAGTAAATTCCAATTAAATCAAAGACTGCAATGTTAAATCCAAAACTCTGAAACTGATAGAAAAGAGTAAGGAGTATACTTGAATTGATAAACCTAGGTAAAGATTTTCTAAACAGAACTCCAAATGCACACAAGCTGAGACCAATAATCAGCTGCTGGGAGTTCATGAAACTAAAAAGCATCTTTTCTGAAAGAGAAACTGTTAATTTGGCAAAAAGACAACCCACAGAATGGGAGAAAATCTTTGCTAGCTATGAATCTGACAAAAGATTGATCTCACAGAGTATGCAAAGAACTCAAAAAGTTGAACAGCAATAAAGCAAACAGCCCATTTATAAAAGTTGAATAGCAATTAAGCAAACAGTCCAATTAAAAACTGGACCCTAAAACTAAATAGGAACTTTTGTGAGAAACAAAAAGAAATTCAAATGTCAAACAAATACCTTTAAAGATGCTCAACTTTCCTGGTCATCAGAGAAATGCAAATTAAAACTACCCTGCGATATTATCTTACCCTACTCAGAATGGCTAAGATCTAGAACACAACAGGGAATACTGGCGAGGCTGTGGAGAAAAAGGAACACTTATTCATTGTTAGTAGGACTCTTACAGCCACTTGGAAATCAGTGTGAAGGTTCCTCAGAAAGCTAGAAATGAAACTACCATATGACCCAGCTATATCACTTCTGGGAATATTCCCAAAAGACTCTACATCCTATTTCAAAGACACTTGTCCATTCATGTTCCTTGAAGCTCTATTCACAACAGTCCTCATGCCCATCAACAGAGTGAGTAATGAAAATGTGGTACATATACACAATGAAATACTATTCAGTTACCAGGAAGAATGAGATTATGGAATTTGCTGGTAAATGGATGGGACTGGAAAATATAATACTGAGAGAGGTATCTCATGTTCAGAAAGACAACATATGTTCTGTGTTATATACAGATACTAGCATTGAACTCCTGACTAACATTGGAATTCCTATAAGAATCAGAAAATTTGAAATAGACCAATGAGCAAGGGGGGGGAGGTTAGGATGAAGATTTTGGAGGAGGAGATACAGGCAACCATTGTTGGCAGGATGAGGAAGGGAATAATGGGAGAAAATACTTAAGGGAGGAATAAGGAGAGTGGATGTAGGAGGGTTTGAGGGACTAAGAGAAAAACCCTAAGATTGTGGAATGCAACTAGATAGCAGCAACCTTCTGTTATTAATACATCAAAAACGTTTTCAGCTTAAAAAAAAAAGGACGACAAATGAACAAGCCTTGTGCAGAGGAGCACAGAGAAAGGAAAACAGGGCAAAGCAAAAAATACCCTGGGATGCTCTACCTAGAACCCAGAGACAATTTGAACAATGCTAGAAATTACAGGTGTTCATACTTCTCCATAAGTTATTTGTCAGAGAGGTCTCAAATGTTCCCAAACAGTATAGACTTTTACCCTTGCTCTTGTTTGCCCTCTAGAAACTGAGAGTAGGACTCTTGTTCCTGAAGATGCAACGTACATGGATCATAGGAAGGACACGGATTTAAAAAAAAATCACCAGGTGGAACTGGTCTGGAAGCTTCCTCCTTGCTGCATAGCTTGCATAGTACCAGACAGTACTGTGGATGCTACTAGGGAGAAAAGCAATCAAAGGCTTCATCCATCTGTGAGATTTGCAAGTTGCAATAGTAATCACCATGGCAATAAGTGACCATCAGTCATTGGCATAATAATGATATGAATATCAGTGAGGTAATCAACAACTTTCTGATTGTATTTAAGGCTTGTTTGTCAGAATGGAACACATTCCTGTTACTGTAAACTAGAGCAAGAACCTATGAAAGGTAAGAACATAGGTCACAGAGGAAGAACAGGCTATGAATATTTTGCTAGGAAGACAGTTCAACAAACTACTTTGTAAATGCCTTCTATTATACAGATTGGAAAAGCATTCAACTCTCAACCTAGAAGCCTTCTACAACAGAAGGTGTTTGTTTTTGAAAGTCACAACTCACCAAAATTCATAAAAAATTTTATTGTCACAAATATGAATATAGTGACATTATGAATATATGATATTTCACCTCTTAATCCTAAATCCATCATCCCCCTTTCTTTTTACCCCACAATGCTTCATTTCTCCTGCACATCCCGCCAGACCACACAAGTTCCCAGTACATACAAAATAAGTAATTGTGGACTGCTTGTCCCTAAGCAAGACATATATGTCTTATCCATCTCTACTTTGAGGATCAGGGAACATCACAGAAAAGGGGTGTTTAGATTATAAGAGCCTGAAGTGGGACAGTGGTGGGTCAGATAGTATTTCCTGGACATGATAGGACTGTGATACTAAGATTTCATGACAGATATGTATACTTTCACAAGAATTGCATGGGGAACTGTCTTATAACCTCTCACCATAACATCGGAAAGATCTCAAGAAGCTCCACACTTTTCTGAGAGACTAACAAGAATCAATGCTAGTGAGAAAAAAAAGGATGCTTTCCTCAGTGGTGTACTCTCTGATCTATGATACTTTCTGGAGCATAAATCATGTCAGGAATTATGTTATTGGAGGAAAAACAGATGAAACATAGTAGACTGTACAAGTGAAAATATTGAAAATAGGGGGGAATCTGACAGGAGAAATGAAGCATTGTGGGGTAAAAAGAAAGGGAGATGGGATTTGGGACTAAGAGTGAAATATCATATATTCATAATGTCACTATATTCATATATGTGACATTAAAAAAATAAAAGAGAATGAAAAAAATAAAGAAAAATCAGTTCCTTGGCTGCACCAGCTGCATAGCAGCTGCCCAACAACTGTCTATGCAACTGGACACAGAGGTGTCACCCTTCCATCACATCAGAAGTTCTATTGGTGAGTTTGGTCTGAACTTATTTTCTTTTGTGGATATCATCTTATGTTTAACAACATATAATCATGCTATGGTAGCATTCTTATAGAACCTATAACTACAATCTAAAACCATGCTCTATAATCTGTTTTACAATGTGACCCGGGGTTGAATGACACCTAGGCAAACAATGGGTCAGTCTTTTACTGATGTCTGCAGGTGGCCAACAGTATAGCTCAGGGTAAGGATGACTATGTACTCAATGTGAAATACAGGGGATTGTGAAACTGGAACCTGGTGATTGACATAAGGAAGGGCATCCTGCTACACACGCCAGACATCTTTCTTAATTGGAGACATCTTTTCCACCCCCTGCTCCAAAGATACAAGTGCATTTCTTTGCCTATTTCTAAGATTCAAGGGTGACTTTACACCTAGATGAATGTTATAGTTTGAATGTAAGTTACACACACACAAACACCAGGCTCATGTGTTATTCAACTTGATCCATAGCTGCTGTTAGTGTTTGGAAAGGCTGTGGCACCTTTAAGAGCTAGAACCTTGCTGGAAGAAGTACATTACTAGGGAAAAACCCTTAACGTTTGCTGGCCTGATCCTGCTTCTTTTCTCTTCTGCTTTCTCTGTCTCCTGATGGCTACAAGCTAGAAGCCAGCCTCCTATTTTGGCCATCATGCCTTCCGCTATGCATTTCCTGTTCTAATGGACTCATTCCCCCCAGGGACCATTAGTCAAATAAATAACCATTAAAAAAAGGAAGTTTTCAAACTTGAGGCCAAAGAATAAGAGATGAGAAAAATGATAAAGCTTGGGCCCGAGGTGTAACTTTCTCATGGAGTGTGTGCACAGCTTTAAGTTTGACACACTACTTCAAAATTCAAATAAAACAAAGAAAAGAAAACAATAAAGAACAAAAACAGGAAAGAATAAAAATTTTCTCCAATAAAAGAATAAATCCGAAATTTTTTCTATGAATGAGAGGAGTCAGATAACAAAGGAAAGACTGTATCTATAGAGAGAAAAAGAGGAAGAACAATGAGAAGCAAGGATGTTGGGAAAAACAACAGAAAGGCAAGAGACAGAGAAAAGTGTTTTAGACCCAACCCTGGCTTCCAGGAAAAAGGAACTAGAGGCCTCAACCAAAAGTGAGTCAGGAACCCTGGTGACCACAGACTGGCAGAAGAAGCTCACAGCTCTTGTGACTCGTAAACCCAATATGGAGATTTGTCTGCCAGTGGCTCTTGCATGGCCAGCTCTTGCTGCAGAAGAAATCAGTTCTAGCCTCACACCTATATCTCAGAGTGCTATAGACAGTGTCACTGTGAGAAGAGGTTGGTTAGAGACTTTGGTTGGAGACTGAGCTACTCTGGAGACCTGAAAACAAGGAGCAATAGCAGGTCAAGGCATCTTAGGGACACCCCAACAGTGTCTGGGCAGCAAGTGGCCATGAGAGCAGAGAGCTCTGAATTAATATCTAAGAGATTGCTGGATCTCTGCAGCTTCTTCCCTTCTGAGAGATTTGCTGCTGGGCAGAGTATGAAAGTGTTGAGACCAGCAGGCAGAGTGCTTCCTTTCCAGGTCTCTGCTTCCTTTAGATCTCCACTTCCAATGCAGAGCTCGGAGCATTGAATGTTTAGAAAAACCTGTTTCCTCTTTTGCAAGAAACCCACCCTGTATCCTTGCCAGTGTGGAATTTCCCTAAAGTTAAAAGAAGTTTCCTCTCTCACCTGACACTCAGAGGATACCTCTTGGGTTGGAATTGCATTACCACTAGTGCACTTAGGACCTCTGGAGTAGGTGAAAACCTGGCTAGTCTGTAGATCACAGATCTCAGTGGCGCCAGCAATAGATTCTGGTACAAAAAGAAGAGAAGCCTCTGAAGGGAATGCAGACCCTACTGTAACTCCATGCCCCTGACCTCACAGCCATTCTGGCTGGTGGGAGATAGCACTTCAAAACAATTTAATGGCTACTCCCTGATGACTCAGGATGTGCAAGTATTATTGGCCATTTGTGTTTCTCCTTATGAGAACTGTCTGCTCAGCTCATTGGCTTATCGATTGATTGGATGGCTGAGGTGTTGTGTTCAATTTTTGCAATTCTGCATGAACTGTAAATATTGTTCCCTGTCTGATGTATAGTTGGCAAAAAAAAGTTTTCTTCATTTTTAGTCTGTCCCTTTATTCTGGTAATAATAGTTCTGCTGCTGTGCTGAAGCTTTTCCATTTCTTTTGATTTATTTGCCAATACCAGGGATTGTTTCTTACGATACTAGAGTCCCTCGGAAAGGTCTTGCTTGTGCCTTTATCTCCAAATATTACACCAATGTTTTCCTCTAATGACATCAAGGTTTCAGGCATTTTTATTAAGGGCAGAATTCTTTTTGATTTGATTTCTATACGGAATGAGAAACACAGATTAAGTTTCATTCTTCTGCAAGTGGGCATCCATTTCCCCCTCTGTTTCATGTTAAAAGATTATCTTTCCTTCAGTGCATGTTTTTGACACCTTCGTCTAAAGTTAAATGTCTATATCTGTAAGGATGTATTTATGGATTCTCAGTTGTTCCAAATACCTGCTTTCATGTTAAAACTGTGATGTGTTTGTTACTGTGACTTTAATTCAATCTGAAATCAAGTACAGTGATATGTCTGGCATTGCTTTCTGCTTATGGGTGTTTTGGCTATTTGTATCTTTAATGCTTCTATATGAAAATTTAAATTGTTTCACCTGGGCTGGAGAGATAGCTCAGGAGTTAAGACTCTGCCTTGCAAGCAGAAGGTCCAGAGTTTGAAACCCAGGTCCCATGTAAAAATACCAGGCTGAAATGTTGGCAGCCTGAACTTCTGGCCCTGGTGGGCAGAGCCAAGATAATCTCAGAGCAAAGCAAAAGGGAGATAAAAGCAATTCAGATGGTTCCAAAAGTCACCTTGGTTCTCTCAATTGCTCTCTCTCTCTCTCTCTCTCTCTCTCTCTCTCTCTCTCTCTCTCTCACATACACACACACACATATGCGAGATAAAGTTTTTTAAAAAATAATTGCTTCACTTATTTGATATCATTATTTGACTAATGACACACATTGATTCTATAGATGACTTCCAGTAATATAGCCATTTTCACAAGATTATGCCAATCTGTGAGCATTTCCTAGTGTCTCTTTAAATTTCTTCCTTCATCATCTTGAAGTGTAAATGTCTTTCATTTCCTTGCTAGTTTCATTCCTAGGTATTTTGTCATTTTGGAGGTCTATGTGAACAAAGTATTTTCCATGTTTTTTTATCAAGTTCATTATTGATATATCAAAAAGCTTCTGAGTTATGTATTTTGATATTTGTGCTTGCTAGTTGGCCCTAGTAAGTTCTAACAAATTTCTGGTGGTTGAGTGCTTTATGTATAGGATCACATTGTTTACAAATAGGAATAAATTGGCTTTTCCTTTCCTGTTTATTTTTATTTTCTTACTCTTGTCTTCTTTCTCTGGCCATGGCTTCTAGCACATCAAGTAAGAGTGGAGTGGAGATTTGCAACATGCAGGTGTGAGGGTCAGATGACTACTTCATCTACCCTTGCCCTGGGGCTGCTGTCTCCCAAAGAAGGAAGAAAACAAGATCCAGCTGAATACTGTCCCTCTCTTCCATCTAGAGGGGAAGAGTGCTCCTAGGTTTCCTGACCCAACATCACACAGTGACTCTCCCAAGAACTCACCTGTCCCTCAAACAGTTCAGAGTCTATCTTAGGAAGAAAGGAGAGAAGATTCCTGAAATAACTCAACCAGAAACTCCATTCACCAGGGTTGGTCTGGAAAGGTCATAACCTAGTCCCTGGTTCCAGTATGCGCTGTTCTTCCTGGTCCACTTGAATATAAACAGTTGTCTTCCACCACTTGAGCAATGATGCTCAGCTCAAGCATAGGAAGCCAATTAATCATACAATGAACCTTCTGAAACAAAAAGCCCAAATAAATCTTTCTTCCCTTAAAAAAATAAATAACCAACCAGAGACCTTCAGTCTACAGCCCACTGTGTGCTATGGCCTCTCTCAGCTTGGGTTATCATCCCACACCACCATGAGACCCTTTGAAATCTATTCTCTCAGCACTCTTTAAGTACACATTACACTGTCATCAATCACAATCACCATGCTGTAAATAGATCTTCAGACAGTATCTTACCTAACTAAAACTTTTATACTTTGACTAACATTTCCATTTCTGCTCCCAGACCCTGTAAATGACCATTCTACTAATTCATATAATGATTTTTATATGCATAAGCAAAATTATGAAGTATTTATTTCTCTGTTCCTTGTTTTTTTCACTAAGCATGGTGTCTGCCAATTCTCATCCAGTTTGTTATAAATGAAAGTTCTTCCATATTTTTAAGAGCTTAATGATGTGTGTGTGTGTGTGTGTGTGTATGTGTGTGTGCATGTAATGGAATGATGAACAGATTAAGGATCTGCAGTTAACATGGATGTTACTGAAAGACCAAAGTTCTTGACTAGAGGATGAACCCAGACCACCATGTCATGCAGTTATGCACCATTTAACTTCTATTTAGTGACTTTTGTCTCTATGTTCCCCAGACCTCTCATTGGCTCAGTGTCCTGCTACCCTGACACTGGCAAGAGAGAAGAGCTCATCCACATACAGAAACAACAGAACCACTGCTGTCTGCCTGCAGTGAGAGTAGTGTGAAGCTGTTGTTTCCTTCCCACAGGAGAAGCCAAGCAGTCAAAGGAACAGACAGATATGGACAGTATAGGTTGTAGGAGAAGCCATTTTGACTTGAAATATGCCCAGAAACTTGAATCAAGTACTTGAATTCAATGCTTTTTAAAAAAAAAAAATCACATGGTAGAGTTAACAACAAATGACTAACGATTTCCTCTGGCTACTGGCATGACATCACTGAGTCTCCTTGCTTGAAAGACAGATCTTTTGGACCTGGGACATCAATGCCTTCAGTGCTTCCTTGACATCCTTGTTACGAAGCGTGTAGATGAGAGGATTGAGAAGCGGGGTGATGACTGAGTAGAAGATGGCCACGATCTTGTTGACATTTGACTCATATTTTACCGCTGGGTGGACATACATGAATATGAGTGTGCCAAAGTAGATGGTCACCACAGAAATGGGCTGTACAGGTAGAAAATGCTTTATGTCGAGCAGCAGAGGCCATGGCTAAGATGGTGGCCAAGATTCGCAAATAGGAAACCAGAGTAAATCCCAGGGCTCCTAGAATAATGACAGTACTGAAAGCATAGCCCACCACCTGGATGTCATATGTGTTGGTGCAGGAAAGGCAGAAGATCTGATCGGCGTCACAGAAGAAGTGGTTGATCTGGTTTGGTGTGCAGAAGGAGATTCGCATAAGAAGAAAGGAGGGGAACATAGGGCAGAGAAATCCAACAGACCAACAGACCCCAGCCAGCGCCGCGCATGTCTGGGGACTAAACAACAGTGGATAGTGAAGTGGGCGGCAAATGGCAGCATAGCGGTCAAAGGCCATGGTGGTGAGGATGAAAAGCTCGGTGGCAGCCAAAGAGAAGAAGAAATAGTACTGGGTGATACAACTGGGAACCGAGATGGTCCTGTAGGAGCTGAGGAAGTTGGACAACATCTTGGGCACAGTGACCGTGGTGTACCAGAGCTCTACACAAAGACAGGTTGCAAATGAAGAAGTACATAGGTGTGTGGAGGCATCCGTCCAGGACCACAAGGAGGATGACCAGTGCGTTGCCCAGCAGGGACAAGAGGTAGATCAGGAGGAAGAGGGAAAAGAGGAGCAGCTGGAGAAGGGGAGAACTGGAAAATTTCACAAAAACAAATTCAGTAACCAAAGTGTGGTTGACTTTCTCCATTCAGCCTGGAAAGCCACCTGGGCAAGAAAAGAAATGGGATGTAGAGATCTCAGATGTCCCCTACATGTGGCACCTATGCATCTCTGTTCCACCCCCCTTGGGGCATGCACACACTGAGCTCCTCGGATTCCCTTTGATCTGCTCCACTGCAGAGCATATTCTAAAACAGAGTACTGAATGTCCAACAACAATTCTCACCACTTATTGATAAATCCTGAGATTGCTGTATTCTCAAGAAATTTTCATTGTCTATAGAAGACTGCATCAAGATGGGGCATGCAGTACCCTGCCTCCAACTATGCATCAAATCTACACTGAAATGTTCATACTCACCTTTTTTTTTTTGAATGGGGGAAGATCACAATCTTCCTTCCTCAGACTCTGAGTGCTAAGATTACATGCATGTATCACTAGACATAAAAAAAATTCATCTACTTCACTATTTAACTTTCTCTGTGCATTGCTTAGTATGTGTCCTTGAGCTCTCTGGCCCTAAGCTTCTTTATGCATCCAGCTTGCAGAAGAAAAGTAATCCTTCTGTTCTTTTTTCTCTGAGTTAATGGCTGTGTTTTAGGATATCAGCCAACAAAGATGTATAGACAGGATGTTATCCTTTGTCTAAGCTCCAGAATGAATGCAAGTATGTCACATTATTTTTAAAAAATAAATTCAAGAGAATACTGAGAGATCAACCTATTGTGTTATATCACTCTGGTAAAATGGACCAAGCTGAATCTGGGGAAAGAAACATGAAAAGCACCAAGCTTTTGAAAACACAGTACAGAGATTCAACGGTTTGGTGATCCCACTATCTCTGAGGAATAGAAGGAGTTTCGTTCATAAATAAAAGACTTCAAGTACTTCTCTAATCATCTCCTCTTATAACACACACACACACACACACACACACACACCACACACACACCAATGATTATTATTATGTGATTCTAAATATAAGAAAGTAGACCAAATGGTTTGTCTGCTGAGTGTGACTACAAATTATATTTGTGTCATCTACACTAAATCTTGAACTTCCTCTCTCCCTCTGCTCCTTTCTTCCTTCTTTCCTCCTTCTCCTCCATCCTCATCCCTTGACAGCTCCCTCCCTTCCCCTAAAACAGGAATGACATGTACTCCAAGCTACTGAAGAGCTCCCTGGTTCTCCGGCTCACCATCAATGCTAAGCCCCTTCCATCTACAGTCTGGTCTGTGTGCACAGAGCTGGTGCCCACACAACCAGGCATCAGGAAAGAAGTATAAATAAAACTCACCGAGAATGAGAAAGAGACTCAAGATGGTGCTCATCTGGTCCTGTGGAACACAGTTGGAGCACCCAGCGTTCATCTTAGGATAAATGTTGAGAAACCCTGGCTGAGAAAAGAAAGTTCTAGAAAGAAACTCCTCATGGCCTCCTATCCCTTCCTGTCTTTTAGAATCATGCATGCAGCCTTCAATGTCAGAGTTTTCCCCCAAATAAGAAATCTTCCATCTAGGTTATTTTTCATTTCTTAGCCTCCAGGGGCTGGGAGCATTGCTCTGAATGAGGACAGTTGTGGGTGTGAGTCCTCTTCTCAGGGGATCTGTCCCTCAAGACCCATGTGCGCAGATGGGACTCACAGAGAACACTGTCAGGAGCAGGAGCCTCAGATTCCCTCAGGAGCACAGAGTCTTGCTGGGACAGGAAGCTCTCTGAAGAGAGATGTGTCTGCCTGTGCCTGGGAGCAGGCTAAGAGGCCAAGAGTTGTCTCTTCTGATCTCTGAAATGGGAGCTCAGACTCTCACTTTAAAATGCAGACATTCCTGTTTAATACTCCCCGATATTAAAATTTGAGACAAATAAGTGATGCTGGATTTTTTTAACCTCTCTTTCCTATTTTACATTAAACCATTGATATCTTAATTATGTATTTGAGGTACAAAATTAAATGCAAAAAGTTTAATTTCAGTTTGATCTCATATTTTGAAGCAACACGTACCATTATGAAGATTGGGTGTCTAAATTAGGAATTCTTGAAGAATAGAAGAAAATAAAATGTCCCTAAAAAACTCTAGAAGTCCAGAATGGCTGACCATTATACTTCTTTGAAAAGACTGAACAGTGGGACTAAGTGGACTTTCTAGAGTGCAAGGCAGGGGAAATGGAGCTCTTGAAAGTGCTATATACCCTGAACTTATAGATCTATATTCAGTATCTCTGTCTGAACAAGGAACAAGATACTTGAAGCAGCTACACCTGAAGAAAAGATAACATACACTACGTTACTTTCAATTTCAGGACATTTTAGTATTTTTACCAAATTTAATTATTTTTATATTTCCTGTAGGTCCTTGAAAAGTAATCTATATTTGAATGGATACTTATTTGATGTAAGTTTTTTTAGGTGTGATAAAACCAAACTTGGCCAATAAATAAATAAACAAAAAATGGAGACACAACTGACTTATCTGCTGTTAATTATGTTTATGACATTGAGACCATCATTGAGGTAGCCATAACTGAATCCCTACTTGCTCTAGGGGACATGCAGGGTTAGATTCTGGAGTTCTCTGATTATAACTTCAGCAATTTGTTGATAACAATCTTGCTATTCAAGCGTGGCGGTGGAGGTAAGAGTAGGCTGAG
This sequence comes from Typhlomys cinereus, assembly GCA_023101885.1. Lineage (NCBI taxonomy): Eukaryota > Metazoa > Chordata > Mammalia > Rodentia > Platacanthomyidae > Typhlomys > Typhlomys cinereus. Next base: position 2,173,640 of record JALPQD010000090.1, on the reverse strand, counting down.
GAGCTGGCGTGCACTGCAGGCCTGTAGTCTTCGCTACTGCAGAAGGTTGCAGGACAGGAGATCGCAAGGTCAAGACCAACCTGGGCTACAGAGTTCCATGCCAGCCAGTGTTACACAGAAGAATCCTGACTGAAAGCAAACCTAAACCAGAATAAGATAAAGATCCTGTGTGTTTCTGTCTAAAAGTCTTCTATCTAATACACATGGTTGACTCACTAACACTGATCCCACAGACCACTGCAACTCTGCCTCAGGCCAAGCGAAGTTGCCTAGCACAAGCATGGATCTGCAAAAGCCTGTCAAAGTCTCTATGCTCAGATACTAGAGAATGCTGAGTCCCCCACTCAGGGGGTGGCTTCAGTGAAGTCACAAACACACAGCAGAACAAAGTGAAACATGGCAGGCACTATGTAAAGACCATTTGTTTGTACTGAAGAGCTAAGACAAGATGGCAGAGCATCTCCATGCTCAGTGCCATCTGGAAATGTGCATATAACTTGACTCCAAAAGAAAAAAAAAACCCATGATTCTGGGTATCACCCTAGAATTGCGCAGACTTGGCAAGCGCTCTACTGCTGGTGGTGGCTGCACCACCTTTACCTCTTGGCACAAATCAGATCCTGGTCCTTGTGCAAGCTGGGCAAACACCTTACTGGTATACTACACTATTCTTACCCCTTGGTGCAAATGTTCTGTCTCTCTGCTCAGCTAGTGACACTGAGAAACTGCTTGAAGTATTGACTTTGGGTTGCACATGAACTTTAAGGAGCAGGCAAATTTGCAGTATTTAATTGGCAAATAATGAAAATCAATTATTACTTGTCATGTCTGCTGTCAGACATTTTCAAGTCTTCTTTTAAGATAGTACTGTTTAAACCTATTCGGAAAGTCAGGGATTATAAAACATGTAGCCACTGTTGCTCATTCAGTCACTCATTCTTTCATTGGCTGCTGATAAACTGCTACAGTGTGCGTGGGAAACAAAGACAAACAGGGTGTGCTGTCAGTCCTGGATACCACTTGCTTCTAGTTTCTAGTCAAAATGTATATATTGGGGCTGGAGAGGTGGCTCAGGGATTAAACCTCTGCCTTGCAGGCGGAACGTCCTGAGTTCAGATCGTAGACCCCACGCATAGACGCCGGGCGGAAGAGGGGGCGGGGTTGTTTCTGGTCCTGGTGGGCGGAGCCTGTGAATCCCGGGGCAGAGTAAACAAGGAGGAGGTGGAGGTGGTCCATGTGGTTCCCGAATTCGTCCATGGTTCTACACATACACACACGCACACATACGCATACATGCACAATTGAATAAATAATAATAATAATAATTTTTTAAAACTTCATAAAAATTTTTTTAAAATGTATATATTAAAAACAACCTCAACGTCAATGTGAGACTGAGACTAAAATTACTAGAAGAAAACCTATGAGAGAAGCTCATGACATTGGTTTGGACAAGATTCCTGGATGCAATATCAAAGCACAGGAATAAAGGCAAAAACCAAACAAGAAGGACTGTTGGACCATCAAGATTCTGCACTGCAAAGAAAGCAGCAAGAGGAAGAGACCACCGCGGGTTGACTAAGGAACAGGCAAATTTGCAATATTTATTTGAAAAATAATGACAATCAACTATTACTCATCTCAATCAATGAGAACTAATGCATAAAATAATGCATATGTCAGTTTTCTCATTCATACATTTCAGTGTGTACTTCTACCAAAGGATCATATTATACACCATAAAATATACAATTTTTTTCAATTTAATTAAAGGAAGAGACTTAAAATATTCCATCTTACGTCCTTACTCTGTTTTCAGGGCAAGTGCATCTTATGCACCCTTTAGTCATATTCTGTAATCTACTAAGTAAGAGGAAAATGGCATGCACTGTGGGGTGCATGTAGTTTCTAGAAGCAAGTTCTCTCTGTCAGTCTGTTAATCATGGTTATGAGTTTGACAAAGGGCAGAAATGCCCGGATCAAGCTCCTGAGGACAAGTGGACAGGAGAAAAATAAGAATGGGTAATGGGTGGGACAGGCATTGGGATAGGAACCGTATCTAAACATCACAAATACTTGAACTGCGCCCAGCATATCACACCAGCCTTCTTGTCCTTGATACAAGCTTGGCATAGACACAGTCCACATGCTGAGAGGCTGCAGGTTAGAGAACTGGAGTTGAAAGCAGACTTCTGGGAGGGATTATAATGCTATGGAGTCTAAGAAGAATTTGGTGGCAAGTTCAGGTAAGAGAACAATTTGGTGAAGGTTGCAGGGAAGAGAGACTGGGAACTTCAGGGTGAGAAGCCTGGAGCTGGCAGAGTATTTGTCCCTGGGTGCAGGAAAAAAGCTCTTGTAGTTTCTGCTCCATTTTTGGCTAAACCAGCAGTTCAGGGACTCTACAGAAAAAGAAAAAAAGAAAGGAAAATGAAAAGGAAAAAGGAAAGGAAAAGGAAAGAAAGAAAGGAAAGAAAGAAAGGAAAGGAAAGGAAAGGAAAGGAAAGGAAAGGAAAGGAAAGGAAAGGAAAGGAAAGGGAAAAGCAAAAGGAAAAGGAAAGGGAAAGGGAAAGGGAAAGGGAAAGGGAAAAGGAAAGGGAAAAGGAAAGGGAAAGGAAAGAGGAAAGAAAACATAGTGCCTCAACGGGCTACTCTGCTGTGATCATTCAAAACTGCTCTGCTGTGAAGCAGTAATTGGCTCTCAGGGGCCTCTTCCTTCTGGACAATTGCCAGGCCTCCCTCGTGATATAAGGGGTTGTGAAAGGACAGGACAGCTTGGTAGCTGAAGGAGGCATGGAAGTCAGAGAGAGGCTCCAGGGTGGAGGGAACAAGGGTGATATTTCTTATCAAGATCCCGCATTATTTCAGATCAAACCCCAAACAAGAAGAGCCAAGGGTGGGAAACCCCCTCAATCTGAAGTGATCAGCAGACCTTGGCACCTGGTCCCCTCCTCCCCCAGTGTCGTCTTTGAGTCAGGCTGCTGGGTCAGGTGAGCTTCCTGTTTTGTTTGAACTTAGTTTACAGACCCTTTAAAAAAGTTGAAAGATGGGTTTTAACAGTCCTTTCTCCTCTACCTAGTAACAGATTTCAATTAACCTTAAGAGCCTAAGTATTTCTGCTAAGCAGGCATTTCAGGAAGTGCCCATGTCGGCCTTCACAATCCTGGAGCTGCTTTTCTTTCACTGGATCTTTGAAAGATGATTCAGTCCTTCCTGTTACATGACAGGTTATATATAGAGAGCGGATGTGGACACTCATGGTACTCCGGTTATGGTCAGCATGCTGTGATGCATGTGTCTACACCACATACCCACACCATGTGCTCGCCCCAGCACTCGTCCTTCCTCATGGTGTGGAAAGCCAGGGTATGCTTAAAGTCATGGGATTTCCTTGTAAAGACTTAACTACCTATTTTTTCTTTGTCATGTGGCAACCTACTAAAGACATTTGAAGATAGTGGACTGAAAGAAATCTATCTACATGAAGTATTTTTATTATTTGCTATTTATAAAAATAACACAGCAGTTGTTGCAAAGCCTGTAGGAGAATAAAACTTATTTCCACAAGATAAATTTAAAAATCTCAAATGGTACACATTCCTCCAACTGTGTATTCTAGGAATGTCGTTGGAATTCCTTTCTCAGAAGGGGTGATGGTTTTAGCTGAAGACTCTTTGCCATCTCAGACTCTCTGGGTCAAATGAGAGCTGTAGCTCTAACCTAGGACTGTCTGTGAATTGGTGCTATTAGACAATAGGGTCTTTTTTAATATTCTATCTTTCTGTACAGTTAATATGGAGAAACTCATCTTCCTTGCAAACTCTTCCTCTATTTTTTCAGTTTGTCAACTTCAGATTCAGCTGTATAACTGCAAGGTGAGTAGCTTCCACCTACCCCTGGTTTCTCTGCCTCTCACCCCACATCCTGAGTCAGGTTTCTACTCTTGTTTCCACAGCTCCAACACCTCCCCTAAACCCTCTCACTATATCACTCACCACACTTTAACTAAAAACTGTAGAACAAGCTAAAAAACTTCTTCAAGAGATTATTTTGATAACAGACACAAAAACCTAGGCTCCTAGAGGGCTCCCCATCGCATCGTGTTCACACAGGAGTCTTCAGAGAGGAAGAAACAGACAAGGAGTTTCCAAGGATACTGAAGAGATTTCTCCAAATGCAGAATGGAGAACGAAGAGGCCGCTGGGTAAAGATGATTAGAGACAGGGACCAGGGAGTTCCGACTGGATTTTTCAGATCAGTCTTGAAGAACTAGCTGTGATTGCAGAAGTAAGTTTGCCATGGGGCACCCCCCACCAGCAGGCAGCTGCATGGACACATAGATGGAATGTGACTGTTTTTACTGTGCAAAACACAGATGACATTAATGGGTTGAAGAATTTTGAATGACTGAAACTGTGAGTTTGGTTAGGCTGTCCTGGGCCATTAAGAATATGCTCCATTGAGGAGCAGAGGGAAAGACAGAAGGAGATGCAGCACTCACTCAGAGAGAGAGAGAGAGACAGAGAGATGCACGCTCGCTCCAGCGAGTCTCACGCACACTCGCCGTTGTCCTTTTTGCTTTAGCTTGTCAAACCAGGATTGCCGTGGAAGACAGAGACATGCACTGAAATCTCTCCAGTGACTGCCAAGCTGACACCTGGCGGCCCCATGGACAGTGTGTCCACCGACAACCAGACCATCACCGAGCTGGTGCTCCTCGGCTTTCGCGACTTCCCCGAGCTGCGCCTCCCGTTCTTCGCTGTGCTCAGTGCGGTCTACGCCTCCATCGTGGCGGGGAACACGCTGGTGGTCGTGGTGGTGGTCAGCTCCCACAGGCTCCACACGCCCATGTACTTCTTCCTGGCCAACCTGTCCTTCATGGAGCTCCTCTACACCTCCACGGTGCTGCCCAAGATGCTGGAGGGCTTGCTCAAGGAGGTGGCCGTCTCCTTGGCTGGCTGCTTGCTTCAGTTCTTCGTCTTCGGCTCTCTGGCCACAGACGAGTGCTTGCTGCTGGCCGTGATGGCCTATGACCGCTACCTGGCCATCTGCCACCCTCTGCGATACCCGCTCCTCATGGGGCCTCGATGGTGCCTGGGGCTGCTGGTCACAGCCTGGCTGTCTGGCTTCTTGGTAGATGGCTTGGTTGTGGCCCTGATGGCCCAGGTGAGGTACTGTGGCCCCAACCGCATTGATCACTTTTACTGTGATTTCTTGCCTCTGATGGGCCTGGCTTGCTCAGATACTGCAGTGGCCAGATTGACAACATTTGTTCTCTCTGTGGTCTTCCTCACGGTGCCCTTTGCTCTGGTCCTCATCTCCTATGCTCGGATCACCGCGGCTGTGCTGAGAGTGCCCGCTGGGGCCAGCAGGAGCAAGGCTTTCTCCACGTGCTCCTCTCACCTGGCTGTGGTGTGCACCTTCTACGGGACCCTCATGGTCCTGTACATCGCGCCCTCTGCCGTCCACTCCCAGCTCCTCTCCAAGGTCTTTGCCCTGCTGTACACGGTGGTCACCCCCATCTTCAATCCTGTCATCTACACCCTGAGGAACCAGGAGGTGCAACAGGCGCTGAGAAGGCTTCTGACTTGCAAACCAGCTGGAGCTGGCTGAGATGGGAGGGCAGTGAGACTTCCTTTGACCTGGACCATCTTGGGAAGAAGTTCCCACAGTGAGAAGGAGATGAGTGACTTTGTTCTTCCCAGAATTCCTCTGGCCCCTCTGACTTGTGGCCAAAGGGAAGACAGCAGTCAATAATTTTCAAGTGTTGGCTTAAAAAATTATGTAACTTCTGTGAGTGCTTTATTGAACATGCAATAGATGATACCCAGGTTTGACCATTACATCCTGCAGATGTGTATTGAATTATTACACTGTAGCTGAATAGTATGCACAATACTATTAATAATAAGAAAATTCCAGAAACAAGACAGTAATGCTGAAACAAGTGTGAAAGTAATGCTTATTTATATTACTGTACTATAACATTTGAAGATTTCTTTCCTTTTATACATGTGTCTGTGTTTACTATATGCACAAATTAAAGATGAAACTTATGATTTTATTTCTCACTAAATAACATATTATAGATAACTTCACATATTAATGAGTATGTTCTTTACTCTTCTGGGCTTCATATTATGTCTAACATGACTAACTTAAGTAATCTTTGATTGTTGGGAATCTTTTGTCATATTCAGATTTTTTTACTGTGTAATTTGTTATACCAAAGTTTTTGTTTCATAAAATAGTAGGACATAAACTGCCAGGCCTAACCTTATATGCATTTTTAAAATATTAAAGGTGAACTTTTTTATTTGATCTATGACTTTTGTTGTAGAAAACCAAAACATTCACAGAAGTGGAGAGGACAGTGTGGTCCTACTTGCCATTATCTAACTTCCACAAAGCACTTGTAAAGCTTGACTCAATTACCTAATGCAGAGGAAAAGTGAATGTGGCAGATAGACTTACTGGGAGTTACTGTCCAGTCCTTGTTACAAAAATTAAAGATAGCAATTGTTATCCCACTTTAAGGTCTCAAACTGGAACCCAGACAGTCTTTGAACTCACAACCCTCACAGCCTCCTAAGGGCTGGAATTACAGGCATAGCCCACACACTCAACAGGAAATGTTAAATCTTTATATACAGATAAACCCAGCAACAAGATGTACAAGTCATGCTTTGTGTTCTGTTCAGAACTTGTAAGTCTCCCTCGTTTATGATGGAACAGAAGCATCATAAATTGTTAATATATAAGAATTCTGAGCCTACAGATCTTCCAGATCTGTGGTCCTTGAGCTCCTAAACCACTGCTTCTCAAGGAGGAAGTTGTTCTCCATGTCTATGTGTTCTCCCTTTGCTGGACTTGTTATTACCCCACCAGCTGAATTTGCTTCTCCCATCAGAAGTTCTACAATGTGCTTTCCTCTGAAACATGAAATGGGGAATGATCCTCTTGTTTTCTGGTGTTGTTCTTTATTCCTAACCTCTTGTTCAACCTGCATAACCTCCACAGCTCCCTGAACCTAGATTTCCTGTGACATGCAGCTTAGAGGCGTTTGGTATTGGCTGAACACTGGATATGGAGAGAGAAATGTGAACTCATTAGATTCCAGGGAACAAGAGAAACTGTTTGTAAGGCCAATGGGAATGTAAAATTGGATATCAAGCTATTATTTATGTGAAAATAATTGATGACTGTATGCTGTAAAAAACAATTGGATTAAAACTGGAACATTTAATTTTTGGATGGCCTGGGACAGATGTCTAAATGTAAGTACAGATGAGATACAGGTATTCCAAAGAGAATCCAGTCTTAGAGGTTCCAACATCTGGCTTCTAAGGCAAAGCTGTACTTACTCCACGCATTGAGGTAGATTAGCCACCAGTGTCTCAACAGCCTAAACCCACAGTGTACACAGCATGACCAAAACAGTGATGTGAGCAAATAGCCCAGACCTGCTAGTCTACACAGTCCTCTACTGTAGCTTCAAATACACGGCAAACCATGTCTACAGACAGAGCATCTGACCATTACAAAGTGAAGAGCAGGTCAGTGTGCACTCTTGTTATGATGTCATGCCACAAACTCCTCTGTATCACACTCGGTCTGTCTATATTTGAAAGAATTCACTCCTTGAGCAAACACGTTGATCACTTCATTTTCAGGTAAAACTTAACACATGTATGAATGAATGAAATCTTCTATTGTAAGACAAGGAATATTTTTTTAAAAAGTCCTTCTAGATTTATCTGTTTTCTACTCTCAACTATGGAGTTATTATGCCCCCAGAAAGTCCCAAAGATCATGCAAGCATATATTTAGTTAAGTATTTGAAAAGTCAAGAATCAAAGAGAAGCATGCAGTAAGTCCCCTTTTTTATCTAATGATGACAAGTGCCTATGAAGTTATTGTGTTGTGCCGAAGACACTGACCTTTTTAACAATGTCAGAGATGGAGTTTACTGTCGTTGATACGATGGTGATGAGCTTTGTTATTAAAGCTGATATAAATTCTAATGGTTGAGGTGTTGGAAACAGTTGTCTAGGTTTCAGCAACACCAGTGTCAAAAGGCAATTTAAAAACAGCTCATCTAGGCAAAAATCCACAATATAAACAACAACAAATGCTGGAGAGGATGTGGAGAGAGGGGAACTCTCCTACATTGCTGGTGGGAGTGCAGGCTCATACAGCCACTCTGGCGAGCCGTCTGGAGATTCTTAAAAAAATTAAAGATTAAAATGCCATATGACCCTGCTATTCCACTTTTGGGAATAACCCCCCATGCAGCAGAGGTTCACCTCGATAACACAAGCACGACCATGTTCATAGCAGCACTGTTTACAATAGCAAAGTCATGGAATCAACCCAAATGTCCAACAGTTGACGAGTGGATAGGAAACAGTGGTACATCTACACAATGGAGTACTACTCAGCCATCAAAAATGATGAATTGCTGGAATTTGCCGGGAAATGGATGTCATTAGAAACAATTATATTAAGTGAAGTATCCCAAACCCAGAAAATTAAGCACCATATGTACTCCCTAATAGGTGGCTCCTAGTACCAAACCCACCCAGCCCACCTTGACACACTCAAAGGTAAATCTATGTAATACCTACAGTAATTGCAAGGATTATGAACAGGAGGGATGGGGTTGGAGGGCCACACCAGACACAAGGAGAGAGGGGACCATGTTACAGTAGAGAAAATAGGCCTCCATAAAGGACTGCAAGTAAGTAATGTGACACCTGGTTAAGTTCACAGACGTTCATTCCTGATCATTTACAACGGAGAGGGTATGATCTCACCAGAAGGGGAGGGCATATAGTCTGGCAGATAAAAAGTAACCATTTTGCAAATGGGTGATTGACCCCTCCCTCACTGAGGTTTCCTACTTTTATTACATCTACCCTTGAATGTGCTCTTTTAACAAGACTCCAGTTTAACAGCTTTTTGTCTCTGGCCAGGGGGTGACATACAGTGCCCAGCAGGATGGAGTGAAGGGCATTGCAGGAGCAGCAAAACTGCAAAAGAAAATCAACAAACCACAATCCAGAACTTCAGAGACTCTATATCAACCACCTAGAACTAGGCCAGCTTAATCTCTCCCCATCCTGAAGCTCAGGGACATTTGCGGAAGACGGGGCGGTAATTGTAAGAGCAAAAGGATGGGAGGAGCAATGATTTGCAAGATACTCCACACAAGTTAGGGCCGAAGCAATCATAATTGGACTTTGCATGCCCTGCGCAATGTCCAAGACACTATTGACCTCACAAAGTCTAGCATCTGCTAAAGGCACCAAGATCCTTGGAGGCAAGGGATTGGCAGCCACAGTAGTGTTCCTATGCTTAAGGGGAACACGGGAAAGGGATCAGGGAAATGCCACTGGGTCCTTGTACGTCATCGGAGAGGAGGGCCCAGAGGAGAGTCAGGCATGCACAATAAAGGACTCTCTGGGAATTGGGGGGGAGGCACTGGGGGATGGCGAGGGAGGAGTGAGGGAAGGGGGAGCAGGGGTTTCGGGGGGAGGAGGGAGGGAGTGAGGGATATGGTGTACCTGTTAAGTTTGTATGAGCGGAAATAATAATAAAAAAAAGCTCATCTAACACAACATTCTTTCCAATACATCATTATTTTAGTTACTGTTCTCATTGTGAAAAAATAACTGATAAAAGCCACTTAGGAAGGAACATTGCTTTTGGTTCCTGGTTTGAGGGAACACAGTCCCTCGTAGTGGAGAAGGTATGGCAGCAAAGTATATGGTGGCAGTCACAATGAATGCATCAGCAAGCCGACAGAAGTAAATACTGATAGTCAGCTGGATTTCTCCTTGTTCCCTGTTTCATAAGCCCAGGATCCCAGCCACACTTAGGGTGGTTCTTCTGTCCTATGTTAAACTTCTCTGTAAACACACACCCGGAAGTGTGTCTCACAAGTGACTCCAAGTTCAGTCATGTTAATGTTGAAGATTAGCCACGAGGTTCACACGATGCTTCTACAAGTCAACGTTGCCTGACTCGCTTTTCACGTGTGGTAGTGAGGTGAGGTAGTGAGGATCATGGGGGTGATCCTCAGTCCTGAGACTTCTCCATGCCCAGGATCCTTCTTAATGAACTCTTCACATCCCTGTTTCTCAGACTATAAATGAAGGGGTTCAGAGTAGGGGTCACCAGGGTATACATGACGGCAGCCACCAGCTCTCCAGAGGTGTGAGAAGCTGATGGGGGCTTCAGGTAGGTGGCGAAGACGGTGCTGTAGAAGAGTGTCACCACAGACAGGTGTGAGCTGCATGTGGCCAAGGCTTTCGTCCGTCCCCTTGCTGAGGGAACCCGAGCCACTGCCTGGAAGATAAGGGTGTAAGAACTGACAATGCAGAGGAGCGCACTGAGCCCTAAGACCCCAGCCAGGCCCATCATCAGACCCTCATTGAGGTGGGCATCCACACAGGAAAGCCATAGGAGTGGGCCAAAGTCACAGAAAAAATGGGGAATCTCTTGATGAGTGTGGAAAGACAGCTGGGAGAGCAGCAAGATATGGACCAGAGAGATGCCGTGGGCCACTCCCCAGGACCCGCTGACCAGCACCCCACATCTGTAAGGGGTCATCAGAAGTGGGTAGCTCAGGGGATGGCAGATGGCAGTGTAGCGGTCGATAGCCATGACTGCCAGCAGCAGGTTGTCCATGTCGGCAAAGACGGCAAAGAAGTACAGCTGCGTCAGACATCCCGAGAAGGAGATGGATCCATCGCCGGTCCACAGGGCCTCCAGCATCTTAGGAGCTGTGGTGGTGACGAAGCACAGATCCACCAGGGAGAGCTGGCTCAGGAAGAAGTACATGGGGGTGTGGAGGTGGACGTCGGCCCCCAAAGCCAGCAGAAGTAACAGGTTCCCCAGGAGGCCCAGCAAGTAGACAGCCAGGAAGACACAAAAGAGAAGAGGTCGCTTCTCTGGGTCACTGGAAAGTCCTGAAAGGACAAAGTCAGACCCCTGGCTGCAGTTCATCCTGGGTGTAGGCCAGGCTCTGTGTTTCAGGAACTGGTGTGCAGAGGATTCACTCACTACAGACGCCGGGATGGGCAGCAACTTGGACTTTGTCCTTCAGCCGTGGGTCTCCCTCACACCTTCGATGAAATTAGGCTAACCATGGGGGAGAGAAGAGTTGGAGTTCATGCAGAATGGCTCTTTGGAGAAGCAGAGCAATGGATCCAGGAGACACTGGCTTCCTGGAGTTCTCTAAGTGTCAAAGAGATGTGTTGATATGATTGTGGGAAAATTAATTAATTAATTTTTTAAAAAGAGATGTGTTGATTAAACTTTTATGTATTGTCATTGATAACTATTTGTCAGTTTGCCTTTTTTGACCATGATCCTGCTGAAGATAGAAGCTGCAGCTTAGTTCCAGGTTTAGGGTTTTGGCACTTACAGGGATCCATCCCCACAGCTGCCACTGTGGCTGATGCTGTAACTGACTAACTGGGTACTGTTGGTCTTCTAAGTGCTATACTCACTGACACCCCTCCTCACAAGTACTCACAAGCCACACAAGATAATGTCTTCAAAAAAGGGAATCATGTCCCTTCTTTGCTTAAAAGCAGTGCCTGGGCATGGGCAGCCAAGTCTTTTATGAAAACTACACAGTCCTTAAATGGCTTCCAAAGCTCTAAGCATGTGATTTTAAGGCACCTCCCACCTTCATCATGCCTCCCTCTCCATTCTCTCCTGACAATGCACAGGGTAACATCTTACTTCCTCTCTCTTGGGTAACTCCTAGTTGGCATGTTAGTCTGTTTTCTGTTGGTAGTGACAATGCCATAGACTGACTACATTATAAGGGAAAAGAAAGGCAAGTTCATTTCTGAGGCCATTTCTCTTCCATTCAAGACTGAAAGAATTCTCTGAGGGGGCTGGAGAGATAGCTCAGGGGTTAAGCCTCTGCCTTACAGGCAGAAGGTCCTGAGTTCGGATCCTAGACCCCACGTATAGATAAGGCGAATGTGGGGGCGGCCTGCATTTCTGGTCCTGGTAGGGTGGAGCCTGTGAATCCCAGGGCAGAGTAAACAAGGAGGAGATGGAGGTGGTCCATGGTGGTTCCTGAATTCATCTGTGGTTACACACACACACACACACACACACACACACACTCACACACACTCACACACACATACACGCACAATTGAATAAATAATAAAAAATAAAGAATTCTCTGAAGTTTGAGATCAATGCCATACCTACAGCTACAATTCTCCAGCAGGGCAGTTAACACACAGGAGGGCCTAAAAGATAGTCCTCTGTGCTGTGATTGTTTTCCACACTACCAATGCACTTGGGAGACACTCCCAGCCAGAATATTAACCACCCTAAGGAGTACAATCAAGGGAATCCTGGGAGGATGAAGACCCTGCCCAACACAGAACTGGAGTGGTCAGCAAAGCCCTCTGGGAAGGAAAGAAGGAAAGGACCCAGATGAAGACTGCTCTGGCAGAAACTGTCCATTGTGAACTCAGCAAATGCGTAAAGTCACAGGAAAGACAAGAGTCTACAGGTTCAGCCCGCCCTGCCCTGTGAATGTAATTGGCTGCCTCCAGGACTCAAGTCTCCAGAAAGAGATTCCTGAACACTCCTCTGTTTTTTGTAATATCTTTCTTTCTTTTTTCTCTTTTCACATTTTTGGCAGCATTTTTGCATAGTTGTATTTCTGTTTTCGTTGCTTTGTTTTTACTTGTTATCCCCTTTAGAATTTCATCTAATTTTGTTTATGCAAAATATCTTATTGGACAACATTTCTCCTTACTTTTTCTTCTTTTTTCCACTATGTCCCCCAACTCTTTTATTTATGCCCATATTTTACTTTATTAGTGTTTTTAATATTCTCATTTCTATTTTAGTCTCCTATTATACTTATAACTTTGCTTTTTAATTTTTTAATTATTGACAAATACACAATGAGTAAAATGATGAAATTATAGCAGAAAATTTCCCAAACCCAGAGAAAGAAATAGACATTCAAACACAAGAAGCAGTTAGAACCCCAAATATACATGTCCACGGAGAACCTCTCCACCCTATAGTCAAGCTGTTGAAAACAGAGCCTGTTCTTCAGGAGGGAGCTCGTTCTTGGTGCTGCAAACCAGGCTGACAGCCTGTAGATGGGGAGGTCATATGCTCTAGGGAAAAACAGACTATTGCTTTGCTATGTGGACATGATATCAAACTACCTTCTAAATACTTACCTTTACAACTACAGATCAGTGCTTCTCTCAGCCCTTGACTGAGAAGTTTCTTTCAGTAATGGAACATGTTAAAAACAGAAACCTGCAGTTGGTTAAAGTGCAAAGAATAAGTGATTGAAAAGTGTCCCACCCTAAACAGGGCATCTCTATCACCCCCATACATCAAAGATCAAGGACCACCATGGAAGAGAGGACAGTAGGAATGTAAGAGCCAGAAGGTAAGGAAGAGTTTACATCAAATAGTGTCTTTGGTCACGACAGGGCTTCTGCACCCATGAATTCAAAAACTGTGCTAACCTTCATGAGATATACACAAGATTTGACCTGTCAACATTTCATCATGGAAGAAGTAAGACCTCAGGAGGCACTACTACCCCTCCCTGAGGTACTATTGGTTACTGCTAGTTGGATGGAGGAATAGAAGACACTTTCTTCAATAGTATACCGACTAATATGTCATCCATACTCCAGAAAGTGCTTAGACACAAGCCAATACAGGCAACTCAGATGAAACTCATTGGGCCACACAAACAAAACAAAACAAAATGTGAAAGTATGAGGGATGGTGGTTTAGAACAATTAAATATTTCAGAGAGAAAAGGGGAGATAGAATTGGATGATATGGGGTGAAAATGACTTAAATTCACCATATACATGTAAGAAATAAAAAAATTTTTAAATGAAACATATAAAGCAAAGAAATAAAAACGTTAAGACTAAGCTGCTGAATCAGTTATAAAAGCAAACATATCAGAGCTCTCTCATCAGCAACCCTAAAAGTCAGGAACACATAAACAAGGTGTTTCAAACCATGAAAATAAGTGATTGCCAAAAAGATGGCTATGTCCAGAAAAAATATATTTTAAAATTGACAGAAAATTAAAGACATTTATACACCAGTACAAAGTAAGGTAATTTATCCCCAGCAAGTTAGAACTGCCCCCAGAGACTTAGAATTTTGTACACAGAGGAGGAAGTCAGTGTCAATCATAAGAGAACAGGAAAGAATAAAGTGCATGAGGGGAATGGATGAACAAAGGAGAAAAGGGAAAGGTGTTGAGATGCTGGCAAGCAGGCAAGCAGGCAAGCTTCAGATGCCAGCAGAAAAGGAGGAACGTTCCTGTTCATGTACTGGCTGCCAACAGTGAACAGGGAGGAGAGATCGCCTCTGGGTCATGCTCTGCTAACTGGAAATAATGGATATACATACAAAAGGAATATTCATCTAGTTATAACCAGAGTATCTTTCTTTCCTTTTCTTTTTCTTCTTACATATCTGTTAACTTCAGGTTTCTCACGGAATGTATGTAGATGTTCTAATGAATGTAAATTTTTCCATTTCAAATACTTGAGAGCAGAGCATGCTCACTTGGAGATCTTGTTAGGTCACACGTAACACACTCCATCCCAGAGATGCTGATTTAGGAAGCCTGGCTGGGGAATGTGGGAACCTGCATTCCTTACATGCCGAGGCTGTGACTTGGCTGCATTGAGTTAAAGATGTGGGGCTTCTCTCAGCCATACCTATGTGGTTCTTGTTTTCCTATTTCACTTCCTTCCTCATTGAACTGGCACTTGAGAGATTGTTCTCCCCAAACGAGATTAACACTGTGATCTCCTAAGAACAGCACTTGCTTGGCTCAAGCATTGTGTGACCCCACGCTGCCACTTTTCCCCATGTCTGAACTCTTCAATGATTTCAAATACACTCAGTGCTATTATATCCACCTCAAACTCATTTATCTAAAACATAAAGACAGACAGATAATACACAGATATACCCAGATAAATGATAGATTGTTGGTAGATAACAGATAAATAGATGATAAATAGATTATAGGTAGAGCTGGATAGATGATAGGTATGTAGACAGAAGATAGATAAAGATTAAATAGGTGATAGGCAGACAGATAGAGGACAAATGGGTTCTTGGGCAACTGAAGCCCAGTGTTGAGATTGTCTGAAAATAATTCAGCACCAGTGAGTCACGAGTTATTTTCCAGAATCTCTGAAACACAGCCTCCTACATCCATGTATACTTTCCCTGTAGAACTACTGCCTCACTTTTCTGTTTTTTATACATCACTATTTTCTAGTCCAATTGCTCCACCTCTGTGCTTTCTAGCGTCTTCTTCAACCAAGCTTTTAGCTTCTATTTCCCAACTCGCATCAATGCTAGATTTCTGCCTGTAAGTTGTCATTTGATCTCTCAAGACAACACAGCTAAGCCTCCTTACTTTATTTTCAGACATCCACAGTGCTGTCAGATCTCAGTGGTCTCACTAACTCCTTGTTCTTCTTGGCTGATTTCTTTTCCTCTTTGAAATTCATTTTTGTTCCTCTCCTCTATTTCCAGTTTCATACTTCAAATATTTTGAAACAAATCATTCTATTAGATTTTCAGTTTAACCTTAGATGTCTATGTGTCTGTCACTTTATCTGCATCATCTCTACCTCTATTTCTGATGATCCTTGTAGATATTTCTACAAAAGCAATTTTACCATGAAAATATTTTCTTTCAATTGAGATGATTGGCATGCAGCTTTCGAAGCAGGCACACAAACAGAATGCAGCTTCACTTGCCCCCTCCACATTCCCATGTGAAACATGAGCTCACTGCCCTATTAGTTGCCACATGACACACTTACCTACCAACTTCTCTAATGTCCACTTCATGAATGCTGACCTTAGAAACGTATGCTCCAAGGCTCATGGTGGGCAGGTGGGACAGAAGAGCAACCTATCCTAGGGCTTCATTGCTGAGAACATGCATGAAGGTAGAGCTGGGGCAGTTTAGAAGCTGAGAATTACCCATTTTCTCTCTCTTGGGATCTAAAAGAGTTTGCCTATGGAGGAAATTTGTGTTGACCTTTTGAGACTTGGCTCCCAGAGTTACTCATTAGCAGAAAATCTAGAAGAATTTTCCAGTGAGAAAATTTTCTGTAGTTGGAACTGAGGAATCAAATAACTGAAGGAATATAATCATGAAGTTGGGAGTGAAGTCAGAAAGATCACTAAACACTTACAAGCTATGTATAATCATTGCCCTACTTCATAAAGAAAGAAAACTTGAATTGTGGACATGTGACCACTGTATTTCAGGTTCTCTAAAAGAAAGCACTCTAATTTGTGAGTTTGATTTTGCACTATTTTTTCTTTTTTTTCTCTCACATTTTATTTTTTTCCCAATCATACACGCTCAATAAGTACTCCTGTCCTCTCCCTCCCTCTTCCCATCTCCAGTCATCCCCCCTTGCATTATCCCCCATTTCCCCTTTCTTTTCACCCCACTCCTTCCCTTCCCTTTTTCCAGTGCCTCCCCCTTCTTCTCTCATCCCCTGGAGAATCCCTTTGTGTGAAGTCAAACCTCCCTCTGAGTCCTCCATCCTAATGAGGGTTCAGGACTTGTTGGCATAGCCCGGAGCCACTTTTTGGTCTCCTCGTTAGTATGGGAACTGTATTATGACTGTTAATCTCTTGCCTCCAAGAATCCTACTGCCTGAAAGGATTGGCAGCCACAGCAGTGTTCCTATACCTAAGGGGAACACGGGAAAGGGTTCAGGGAAAGGCCACTGGGTCCTTGTACGTCATCGGAGAGGAGGGCCCAGAGGAAAATCAGACATGCACAAGAAAGGACTTTCTGGGAATTGGGGTGGGAGGCACTGGGGGATGGGGAGGGAGAGGAGTGGGGAGGGGGAACAGGGGGTACGGGGGGAGGAGGAGGGAGGGAGGGAACTGGTGTACCTAATAAGTTTGTATGAGCTGAAATAAAAAAAAATAAAAAAAAAAAAAGAATCCTACTGCCTGGAGCCTTCTCACCTATGATCCATGATAGACTTTGGGAGGGTCATTGACATGTCAGCCATTGTGCAGGAAAAGTCCAATTCTGGCTGTTGCAGCCCTAACTTGTGTGGAGTATCTTGCATATCTTTGATCCTCCCCATCTTTAGGCTCTTACAATCTTGCCATCCCCTTTTCTGCAAGCTTCCCTGAGCTTTAGGATGGGGAGAGATTTGGCTGGTCTGAGTCCAGGTAATTAATGGAGGGTCTTTGGTGTTCTGAATTATGGTCTGTTGTTGTTTTCAGTTTTGCTTTTCCTGCACTGCCCTTGGCTGCATCCTAATTGGTATCAAAGGTCACCTCCTAACCAAAGATAAAAGACTGTTTAAAGGAAGATCTTAATGTAAGAGGAGACTCAAAGGTGATGGAAGAATAGGAGTGGGGGGGTCAGTGCCCCATTTGCCAGATGGTTACAGTTTATCTGCCAGTCTCTATATCCTCCCTGATTGGTGAGAACAAAACGGTTTAGTCACAGGTGATCAAGAAGGGAAGTGAAAGTGAGCTGCACCAGATGTCTAGCTACTTACATGCAATACTTGACCTTGTCCTATTTTCTTTACTGAGGCATGATCCCCTATCTCCTTTTTTTTTTTTAGTCTTGCACTATTTTAAAGAAATACAGATGTAAACTTTTTTCTGTCCATTCATCCTCTACCCTTAGATAACCGACAGGATTGTATACCCAACTCTGCCTTGATGGGAACTTTTGTTCCATCCCTTCCTTCTCCTTATTTATCACTCAATGTTTACTATTAGTTGTAAAAGAAAATGGTGAGAAAAGAGAAAGAAAAAAACAAGATCAGAGAAAGGAAAAAGTATGTGGGGCGAACAGAAGAAAACAATAAAAACAAACAGCAAGATAGGACAAGTTAAAAACAAGCATTCAACATTTCTTCCTTCCTGAAGAGACAGAGGTACAGGTCTTCATGTCTTCCCCAGGTTTGTTTTGCTGTTTGCTTAGTGTGAGGCCAATGGAGGAATTGTATTTTCTCCTTCTGAAGTTCAAAGATCTGGGAAGAACCCTTTAGAGGCAAAGGTTCACCTTGGCATTTCCTCTGACCACTGCTGGACTCAATGCCTTGTAGAAACACAGAGTGCCAGGGCTGCTGTCAAACTGCTGAGCCCCACAGATGCCCTCTCCCACGTGAGGGGCTCCACCCGTGGACAAGCAAGGGCAGGTGGGGAATGTGCAAGCAGGCTTCATTCCCACTCGCATTTCTGGGCCTCTGAGCATCACAGGCCGGGTCAAAGCAACTGCACGTGAGACGAGGAGCACAACGCGCTGCTGCTCCTCCAGCAGTGACTTAGCCCTGCCCACCTCATCACATCCCTGTCATAGCCCCGCCCACCATGTCACACACACAGCTGCTATTTCTCCTCCTCTTAGAGGCTGAACTGACCATCCCAAATGTACTTCATATATGCCTTTACCCGTGAATCCCGTCCCTGGGCCCACCTCTACTTTGTGACATAAAAACCAAGGGACTTCTGCTCTCCCCCCTCTAAAATCTTTGACTGTAAGGATGAATTTAGAAGTGTGGCATCATTCTGTGGCATGCGCTCACTGTGCAGAGTTCAAGTTTCATGTGTTAAACTGCACTTCACAGAGCAGAGCCCACTGAGGCTTCTATTTCTTTTTTATTCCTTAGCAATTGCATGTATACAGTTCATCTTCCCCTTGTCACCCTCATGTCACATATCCCCTCCTGCTTACATGTACCCTTTTCCCTCTCCTTTTCTTTCTTTCTTTCTTTCTTTCTTCCTTCCTTCCTTCCTTTTTTTCTTTCTTTTCTTTCTTTCTTTCTTTCTCTTTCTTTCTTCCTTCCTTCCTTCCTTTTTTCTTTCTTTCTTTTCTTTCTTTCTTTTTCTTTCTTTCTTTTCTTTTCTTTCTCTTTCTTTCTTTCTCTTTCTTTCTTTTCTTTCTTCCTTCTTTTCTTCCTTCCTTTTCTTTCTTTCTTTCTTTCTTTTCTTTCTTTCTCTTTCTTTTTTTCTTTCTTTCTTTCTCTTTCTTTCTTTTCTTTTTTTTCTTTACCCACTGACTTCAATTACTGCTGCCCACATGCATGTGGGTGCTGGGCCAGCCACTGGAACACGTCCTTAGACACACCCTGGATGACAGACAACTCTCTGAGCTCTAGAAGCTATGAACTGCCTGTAACTTCACTGGAGCTTTTCTTTTGTGTGCTATTCAGCCCAAGGTAGGGGGACGCTGTTCCTTCCCATTGGTTTGTGTCACATCCTCTGCTAAGGTCATTTTTTGCAAACCTTAAGCTCAAAATATCTAGATTCCAGCTGTTCTCGGCTGCTACACCCTATTCCTTTCCTTACCACTTTCCTCTCTGAAGACAAACATGGTAGGCACATGTTGTCCTATTTTTTGTTTCATATTTGTGGTTATATGGGAAATTATCCGGTGTCCTACTCTGCCATTCAACACTTACTTCCCTATCATTCAACTGAATGACATGATTGCTTTCCCATGTGGAGAATAAGAAATTAAGACACTCTTGAAATTATCCATCAAATCTAAATCAACTAGAATTTATATTGATCCCAAATTAAAATCTTCAAAATGTGAAATCATTACAATTTTATCATAGTTTAGGATATACAGAGTGATAAGTTTATTGTGGCATTTTTCATACATGCATATCATTCAATGCTGTTCTTATTCTCCTCACCCAGTGCCAATAATCACATGTCAAGGGTGGGCCCACTGGCAAAGTCCTGTGATCCCCGCAGATTGGGAGGCTGAACAAAAGGATCACATTGAAGCACTGCCTGGGGAGCAGAGGTAGCTCCAGGATGCCCAAGCAACTTCCTGAGAGGAGCTGTGTTCAATCCCTAGTAGTCTCCCCAAAACATGATTTTATTGATCACATTATATATGCTAATCTAGACAGGCTTCACAAATAACACACCTAGTAACGAACTCTACTGTTTCATTCAATACATGGGCAACAGAGGCATGTTCGTAAGCTTAAATGCACAAACTACCCATTCAATTTCATCAACCAATATCTCCCAAACAAAATTAGCACCAGAATTACAGGGGCAATATCCCATTTGTTCCAGTTTCCTCACTTTACCTAGATTTTATTATTAAATAGAACTAAGCTGCGTTCTCTCAGTTATTTTTCTTTTATCTGATCCTCTCTATTACACATATCATAAGCAATCAGAGAAACAAAATTTCACGTGTCGGTGGTTCTATCAGCTACTTTTTAAAAAAATAACTTTGAAGAATTTACTAGATATCTCAAAGTCAGAGTTTTCTTATCCTCCTTACCAAGGCTCCCTTCACCTCCTTGTTCCTGAGGGTGTAGATGAGCGGGTTGAGAGCCGGAGTGACCACAGTGTACATGATGGCGATGACCCGGTCCTGGTCCAGGGAACTTTCTGAAGCTGGACATATGTAGATGAAGAGAACAGGGGCATAGAAAATAACAACGACCATGAAGTGAGAGGCACAAGTGGACAGTGCTTTCTGAAGCATGCTGCAAGAACGGGTCTTGAGGAAGAGGTAGGTGATGATGTAGAAATAGGAGAGAAAGGTCAGAAAGAAGAGGCCAATGGCGATGGACCCTGTGAGAGTGTTGAGCAGCCACAGGTTGAGGTCAGTGCTCTCACAGGCCAGATCAAGCAGTGGCTTAACATCACAGAAGAAGTGGTGGATGTGGTTGGGGCCACAGAAGTTCAAACGAGATGTCATCACAGAGTGAAGCAGAGCATGGAGAAAAGGAATGATCCAGATGGTGACGGCCATCTGCATACACACCTGACGGTTCATGATGACGGGGTAATGAAGAGGTTTGCAGATGGCCACGAAGCGGTCAAACGCCATCACTGCCAAGAGCAGAGCCTCCGTGCTACCCAGGAAGTGGAAGAAATGAAGCTGAGTTATGCACCCCAAAAAAGAAATTGCTTTGCTGGTGGAGAGAAGGTTCTCCAGCATCTTGGGCACTGTCACAGTGGAGTAGCAGATGTCTAGACATGCCAGGTTTCCCAGGAAGAAATACATGGGAGAGTGCAGTCTTGGATCTGAGATGACGATCATCAGGATGGCTCCGTTGCCAGCCACATTGACAAAGTAGAAGGCAAGGAACACAGCAAAGAGAAGAGGGTTCAACTCTTGTGTGTCTGTCACTCCCAGGAGGAGAAACTCACCGATGGAGGTTTGATTCAGTAACACTTAAGAGAAATGACAACGTAACTGTGGGACATGCCCCTCACATCCACCATGCTTTCTAGGCAAGAATTTTCTTGCCAATACAAACATATGCTACAGAGAGAATGGTTTCCCATCGCCCACCTCAGATCTGAGTAGTGTTTGTCTTTTGTTCATTGAACATCAAGTTTCCATGTCTATTGTATGTTCCTATTCTAACGATATTATTTGTGAAGATTCAAACAGGTCCACCGCCCACCACTAGTGTGAGCTCACTAGTGTGAACATTGACATTTTGACCCAACTTTAATCTCCTAACTGTAGTCTCCAATTGTAAGAGTGAACAGCTTATTAAATACTCTAATGGGCAGATACCATATCCCCCCAACAAGTAAGAAGACTCTTGAACTATTTTAACTTGAGAAAAATAGGTACAGATTGATTTGAATCAAAGCCTTTAAGATGCTTTGCAGAATTGTAGTAATTACACTACATCTTAGAATGCATACGGCATAGAGATACTCCTGCACTAATTCCCTCCTTGCCACAGTCTACGAGCTTGAAGATAAGAAACATGATTCCATCTATCATAATCATCTGACCAGGGGAATGCATAACATTTTTCACTACTGTAGTGAATGATGGTCTCAGCATCTTTTGTGTTCTAAGCCATTAAGAATTTTCGAAATGCACACCTAAATTATGTTTGGTTTGTTGTTGGGTTTTTTTTGGGGAGAGCCGGGTAGGTGTCGTTTGACCTCAAATTTAGTACAATTCTCCTGCCTCAGGCTCTAAGTGGTAGGACTACAGTCTTGCACTATCATGCTGGCCAAGATATTTTTTGTAGTATAATTGTGCTTTATTATGATTCTATCCCCTGCTTGCCCTGAGACTTTAAAGACAATCTTTCCCAGATAGCTGATTCCTTAGATGAGAAAACCTCTTACTCAATGGGCTCAGCAGTGCCTCCCTCATGTGGCCAATGGAGGGTCCCACCTCCAGGACTTAGATCTTAACTCTCCCTAGGTCCTGTATTTTCTGTGATCTAGTTTCTTAAACACTGTTTTCATTTTACGTAAAAGCAACTTGCTGGCAGATTACAGGGAGGTTTACCTTCCTGTATGTTCAGCAGGTAACAGTACTGCCTTGTTTTTCCTGAACCAGGAGTCCTCTGCCCCATATCAGCTTGCTCCAGAATTACCAGTTTTCAGCTCTTTTCATTTCAAAGGTGTGCTTTTTATATTTTCACTTTCTTTTCATAAAATACATTTTTACCATCCCTTTCTATCAAATTAAAGTCCTGTTTTCTCCTGAAGGAATGCATCTTTTTCATTTTATTAACATAACGCGTTTTCTCATTAGATGTCAAAATTCTTGAGTAATTATGTATCAGTTATTTCTAGAAAGTATAATATTTGATGACATTTTCCAAGTTAACTGAAAGGCAGATAAATTTCTGAATTGTGTTTTCCTCTAGTATTTGCAAAATACCTGAATTATCTCCTTGAGGTACATGGGTCAAAGCAGACATGTCTATTGGACGTGGCTTTCTATTTGTTCCTGTCATTGAAAGACTTAGTGGATCAGTTCTTAAATATGAAAGGGAAGAACAGAGTATGTGGGGGAGCCATATTGCTGGGAGAACTCTACAAGCTGCACTGGACTTGGGCAGATGCCAACCGCTGGAGAAATTCCTAAAAAGAGAAATCATTTGCCATTTGAGAAATCATTTGAGAAACAATTTGATTCAAGTAAAGAAAACAAAATTAATGAACTTGAAAACTTGCAGGAATCCCATGGGATTCTAAGTATTGCAGCTGGAAGACATTTTAAGAAAAGGTACAATCATTAGCACAATTTTGTGAAGCTTACCTTCAGATAACCCAGAATGACTTTCCTGGGTCATTCTGAATATTCTGTGTGCTTTTAAAAAACAATTAATATTCCTGTTAAAGCCAAAGTGGTATGCTAAAGGAATCCAAGTTCTCTGAACCAAGAAACAAAATAGGATGAAAATAACCAAGAGAAAACCTGGGTTTTTTTTTTTCAAATTTTAAGGAAAAAGAGCTGTGAGACTCATTTATAGTGATGATTTTTGTCACCATGGTTTCAAGATTTAGATATTTCAGATTTGTTTTGGAAGGTGTCTGAGAAACAGGTATAATGATTTATATAAGATGCAGCGAGAAAAGGAGCCCATCACAGGGCAGGAAACCACCTCTGAGTCTTGGATGCCAGAGTGGAATCATTACATATGGACAGACCACTCCTGAAAAAACCAGAAGACACAAGAAGTTTCCAAGTTCACTCCTAACCCTCTCTCTTACCTGACTGGCTGCTCAGAACCACAAGTCAGGAAGCTGTTTAGGTTTATGTACAGACATGACCTGCGCTTTGGAGAACTTGAAGGGAGAGTTCATGCTGAGCTTCTGGCACAGTCTTCACCCTGAGAAATCTCTCTGTCACCTGCAGCTCTAATGAGACAGATCTCTAGATACTGAATCCCAAGAGAGTTTGTCCCCTGTGCTGAGGTGACTGGATGTGAGAATAAACAGGGAACTTTTTCACACCTCAGAGGGAGGGAGCAGCCCTGGGCAACTTTCTGTGGTCTCCTAAGTTTTCTTTTTGGTGTTTTTCTTTACCTTGTCATGTTGGCTTTAGAGCCCTGGGCCACACAGGTCTTAGTTGCCTAATTTATTATCATCAGCAATTTCTTTTCATATCCTGAGAAATATGAAGACTTCCTCTGTGACTGTCCTGGAAATACTATTTTGTATAAAATGAAAGGAAAGTGTGCAATAGAGTTGAAACCTAAGTGGAAGTTGTATCCTCATGGCTCGCACAGAGTTGATCATATTCTCAGCTGCTGTTGTGGCTGTGTGGATGGATGCATGCTCTGACTTCATAACCCACTCTCCATTGTTGGTGATAACAATGAACTATTTCTTGTAATTTTTATCAAAAACTCAGATTTTTCTGTTTCTGATTGAATAACTCTGGTCTTTTTATTTAATACATACCCCTATCTTGTCACATTTTGTAGGATAAAGACCTGTCTGATTTGTTCTCTCTGACATCTACCCAAACACTCTAAGAAAGTTTTACATACATTCACTTCTTCATCCATTGTTTTAGTGAGTTTTCATTATTCTTACCGTGCAGGAGAAATTCATTTCCTAGGCATCACAACAATCAGCCCTTGACATTCTATGCAGAAACAATACAAATGACTTCATTTACATGCTCATTGTGTCTCTGTTGTGATTCTCAGTTCTACTCGCTTGTTTAATTCTCCCAGATGTCAAAAGAAAACTAAAATCCTTCCATTCTTGATCAAGAAAATTGCCATAGTTAGATACAGGTGTCTACATGATGGTTGAGGGTTCAAGTTCTGTACACATTAGTTGTCATGGATTGAAATGTGTCCGTCCCTCCACAGTCTCATGTCCGTCCCTCCACAGTCTCATGTGTTTGGGAATATCATGGCACCTTTGAGAGGAGCACTGTTGGAGGAAGGCAGTCACAGGGAGTAAGCCTTGGGGTGGACTAGTCCCACCCTACCTCCTGGAGAAGTCTGCCTTTACAGCAAGCAATTGCAGCTCTCAGTCTCCAAGATGTTAGCAGTGACTTAGCCTGTCTTCAGCTTCTGCCAACCAGCCATGCCATGTCTACCACGAAAGATTGTATCTCCCCTCTGGAACCCTAAGCTGAATAAATCCCATTCTCCCTTGAGTTTCTTGACTTTGGGTGTTCTCTCACAGGAACAAATAAGAGTATTACATTAGTGGAGAATTAGTAGTTGAACTAAGCCCAGAGTGAACCTGCAAGAGATTGTCTAATTGATGGGGAAGACCTAGCATGTGGTGCTTAGGATTGTGAATAAGATGGAGGGAACTGGTTGAGAAAGTTGGAATCCTTATATGTGTACTTGGTCAGTCATCCTAGTCTGGCAAGTAAGAATTATCCCTTTCTTAGTAGTTATATGATTATAGTGTAGTCATTTTGCTTGGCCCTTGGTGATTATGTGCTCTCCACCAACCTGGACAAAGAACTATAACTGGACTATCATAAGAAATAATAATATTCCTTGTTCCCCTTAAGTTGTTCGGTGGTAGATTCATCGAAAGCATGCAGGGTAACTGTAAGAAAAAACAAGGCTCATTGAGGTTGACTGACATTGCTGTGTGTTGTGACAAATGAGATGCTAGATCAAACAACCCCTGTTGATCTAGAGGGGCTGTGGTGTGATTTCCCTTGGTTCACTTTGAAACTAGCAGTAGTGTCACCTTTGCTTAGGTCCTCTGCAATAACTAGACAGTATGATTCTTTTCTGAAGTTGTACAACGGAGTTATCATTCTGGGTCTTGTTTATATAGTTTGAATTCCCACATCAAAAAAGTCTTAAGTTGGGTTAGAGAAATGACTCAGGGGTTAAGCCTCTGCCTTCCAAGAAGAAGGTCCCAAGTTTAGGTCCCAGATACCATGTAAAAATATCAGGTAGAAATGACTGGGTTTTGTACTTCCACCCCTGGAAGGCAGAGTCTGGGAAACTCCAAAACAAAGCAAAAAGGAGGTAACATAATCCAGGGAGATTCCCAAAGTCAACCTTGAGCTTCCACAAGCACACACAGTACCCTCTGATACACATAGACATACTCATAGGCACACATGCAAAAAAAAAATTTAAGCCTTAAATATCTTTGTTTACATCAAGAGCTTGATATGAGGGGCTGGAGAGGTGGCTCAGGGGTTAAGCCTCTGCCTTGCAGGCAGAAGGTCCTGAGTTCGGATCCTAGACCCCACGTATAGACGCTGGGCAGAAGTCGGGGCTGCCTGCGTTTCCGGTCCTGGTAGGGCGGAGCCTGTGAGTCCCCGGGCAGAGTAAACAAGAAGGAGGCGGTCCATGGTGGTTCCCGAATTCGTCCGTGGTTCTACGCACACATACATGCATACACGCGCACACATACATACACACACACACATACACGCGCACAATTGAATAAAAAAAAATTTAAAAAAAAAAGAGCTTGATATGGTACCCTGAAAAATCACTGAAGGGCAAGGACTAAATTGGGAGAATATTTATTTGTTTGTTTTGAGAAACACCTTAAGATAGACATGAGGAAGGATAGGAAATAAGGTTCAACAATCAACAAACACACAAAAACAAGAAATGCTGGTGAGGTTGTGGACAAAGAGGAATCCTTTCACACTGCTGATGGGAATGTTAATTAGTCTAGACACTTTCATGTAACCCAGTTATTCCATTTCTGGATGTTTATTCAAAAAATCCAAATCAATGAATTAAACAGACATTTATGCAGCAATGTTTATTGCAGAGCTACTCACAAGTACTAAGTTATAGAACTGACTTAGAAACAACACAGGAATGGGTGAGAAAAATGTGGCATTTCACTCAGGGAATATTTTTCAGTGATAAACAAGGAAGTCATGTTTGAAGCAAAATGAACACAAATGGAATTATTTGTAATTAGTGAATTAAGACAATCTCAGAAAGACAAATATTTTATGTTCTCTGTCACTTGTATATACTAGATTTTACACAGAATCTTTTCAAAAAGTCTTAGATTCAAGAATCTATTCTATGTATTTCCTTCATATACCTTATAAATAAGGCCATTTATTCATATATATCATGAAAGTATAACTAGAAGTATGCAGAGGAACAAAGAAGACTAACAATAGGGAAAAGGGAAAAAAAACAGAGACAGTATGAGAAGAAATACATATGCATTCACTATCCAAGTGCATGAAAGCTTTAAAATAAATAAATGAGTAACAAAAACTGAAATCTTGGACATTTCAGAAAAATTTCCAAAGCTCACATGTGAGTTAGAATTAACTTTTTCAATTCAGTGGTAAGAGTTTGAAGTTGAATTTCCCAAATTACAAGAGCAAAATTTTTTTCTATTTTTTATTACACATTTTATTTTTGCCTCATGATACAAGCTCAACAGGCACCCCCCTCTTTTCCCTCTCCTCTCCCCTCCTCTGCCATTCTCCATTGCACTCTCTCCCTTTCCCCCTCCCTTTTATCCCCTCCCTTTCTTTTCCTCTCCCAGTGCCTACCACTTCCTCCCATCCCCCAGTACATCCATTTATGTGGGTTCTGAACCTCCTTGTGAGTCCTCTACTCTACTGAGGGTTCAGTACTCAGTGGCATAACTTGGGGCCCCTTCTTTGGCTGTCTGCTAGCATGGGAACTCTATTACGACTGTTTTATCCCTTGCCTCTAAGGATCCTACTGCCTGAACCCTTCTCCCCTGTGATCTGCGTTGGTCAGGCAAAATCCATTGTGCAGGTCAAACAAAATCCAATCACATTGTGGCTATATCCTGGCTGCTGCAGCCCTGACTTGTGTGGAGTATCTTGCATATCACTGGTCCTTCCCATCTTTAGTTTCTTACTATTCTGCAAAGATCCCTGAGCTTTAGGATGGGGAGAGATTTGGCTGGTCTAGTTCCAGGTGAATAATGTAGGGTCTTTGGTATTCCAGATTATGGTTTGTTATTTTCTATTTAAAAGCAAAATTTTTATTTACCTGACTAATGTAAGTTAACTAGAATTAATCAAAAAATGAACAGGTCTAAGCACTATGCGTTAAACAAGAGGTTGGTTCAGGTACACTAATTTCCATACATAATTGCCTGAAAGAAAAGTTAGAGTATGTCACAAATCAAAATTAGCAGCTGATGTTCTAAAACAAATTCAGGAATAGCATTCTCTGGCAAGAGTCCACATTTTCAAGGTTCCTTTGAAATATCTTCTGGTACATCTTCCGTAACCCAATTTAATCTATAATACATGTTTTTATAATTTGAGAAATGTGATCATGTTTTAAAACATTCTCATTGCCTGGTATTTATGCTTCAGAAGGGGTTGTTAGATTTCCCCCACTCATAGTTTTCTCCTTATTCTTCTCACCAAAGCTCCCTTCACATCCTTGTTCCTGAGGGTGTAGATGAGCGGATTGAGAGCCGGAGTGACCACAGTGTACATGATGGCGATGGCCCGGTCCCGGTCCAGGGAACTTTCTGAAGCTGGACAGATATAGATGACAAGGGCAGGAGCATATAAAAGAACAACGACCATGAAGTGAGAGGCACAAGTGGACAGTGCTTTCTGAAGCATGCTGCAAGAACGGGTCTTGAGGAAGAGGTAGGTGATAATGCAGAAATAGGAGAGAAAGGTCAGAAAGAAGAGGCAAATGGCAACGGTCCCTGTGAGAGTGTTGAGCAGCCACAGGTTGAGCTCAGTGCTCCCACAGGCCAGATCAAGCAGTGGCTTAACATCACAAAAAAAGTGGTGGATGTGGTTGGGGCCACAGAAGTTCAAACGAGATGTCATCACAGAGTGAAGCAGAGCATGGAGAAAAGGAATGGTCCAGGTAGTGACGGCCATCTGTATACAAACTTCACGGTTCATGATGACAGGGTAATGGAGAGGTTTGCAGATGGCCACAAAGCGGTCAAACGCCATCACAGCAATCAGCAGTGCCTCTGTGCTACCAAAAAAATGGAAGAAATGAAGCTGAGTTATGCACCCCAGGAAAGAAATCGCTTTGCTGGTGGAGAGGAGGTTCTCCAGCATCTTGGGCACTGTCACGGTGGAGTAGCAGATGTCTAGACAAGCCAGGTTTCCCAGGAAGAAATACATGGGAGAGTGCAGTCTTGGATCTAAGATGATGATCATCAGGATGGCTCCATTCCCAGCTACATTGACAAGGTAGATGATGAGGAACACAGCAAAGAGAAGAGGGTTCAACTCTTGTGTGTCTGTCACTCCCAGGAGGAAAAACTCACTGACGGAGGTTTGATTCAGTAACACTTAAGAGAAAACACAGTGTAGCTGTGGGACATGCCCCTCACGTCCACCTTGCATTCTAGCCAAGAATTTTCTGGCCAATACAAACATATGCTACAGCGAGAATGGTTTCTTATTGCCCACCTCAGATCTTGCATTGATCTTTTTTTCATTGAACATCAAGCCTCCATATCTATTGTATGCTCCTATTCTAATAATACTGGTTTTTTCTGAGGATTCAAAGCAGGTCACCACCCTAATATATTCTGTATTGTGCACATTTATATTTTGATACAACTTTCATCCCCTAAGCCATCTGTAAGAACAAACAGTTTATCAATTACTATAATGGGCAGATATTTCTGCAACAAGTAAGAAGAATCTTGAACTATTTTAACTTGAGAAAAATATACAGGTATGGATCGATCTCAAGCAAAGCCTTTAAAGAAGACAAGATAGCTTTACAGCATCATATAACTACCATATACCTTAGAATTCATACAGAGGAGAGATATTCCTGTGCTGAGTCCTTCTTCCCTACAATCTAGGAAACACCATGAAGATAAGAAGCAAGACCTTATCTATGGCCATCATCTGACCACTGGAACACATAACACTTTTCACTATTGTAGCAAATGATGGTCTTGGCTGCTTCTGCGCTCTGAGCAATTAAGAACTTTGAAAATGTATGCCTAAATCCTTTATGGGTGGTTGGGTTTTTTGTTTTGTTTGGCTTTGTTTTGTTTTGGGGGCGGGGTGTTTGGCCTCAACCTTGGCACAGCAGTACTCCTGCTTGAAGTTCCAAGTGCTGACGTACAATCCTGCACTGCCACACTGAC
Organism: Typhlomys cinereus; assembly: GCA_023101885.1. Taxonomy (NCBI): domain Eukaryota; kingdom Metazoa; phylum Chordata; class Mammalia; order Rodentia; family Platacanthomyidae; genus Typhlomys; species Typhlomys cinereus. Next base: position 2,143,733 of record JALPQD010000090.1, on the reverse strand, counting down.
CAAGGTATTTTTTGCATTATAATTTTGCTTCTTCATGTTTCTATTCCCTGTTTGCCCTGTGACTTTAAAGAAAACCCTTTCCAGATCCCTAGATGAGAAAACTTCCTCCTCTATATGCTTAATAATCCTTCCCTCATTTTGCTGATGGAGCCCCCAAGAACTTATGGCTTAGTTTCACTGAATCCTGGCTTCTCTGTGAGCTAGTTTTTTAAATACTGTTCTAATTTTACCAAAAAACAGCTTGCTGGCAAATTCCTGTCTATTCAGGAGGCAACAGTGCTGTGTTGTCTTTCCTGACCCAGGAATCCATATCAGTTCCAGAAGTGTCAGAAGTTTTCAGCTCTTTCCATTTCAAAACTGTGTTCTCATATTTTCACATTATTTTTATGAAATACATTTTTACCATTCCTTTCTATCAAATAAAAGTCCTGTTTTCTCCTGAAGAAATGAATCTTTTCTATTTTATTTGCATGAGTTTTCTCATTAGATGTCAAAATTCTTAAGGAATTATGTGTCACATATTTCTAAAAAGTATAATATTCGTTAACATTTTCATAGGTTACTAAAAGATAAATTTCTGAATTGTGTTTTCCTCCAGTATTTGCAAAGTACCTGAATTATCTCCTCGAGGTACACGGATCAAAGCAGGCATAACTATGGGACTTGGCTTTCTGTTTCTTCCTGTCATTAAAAGATGTAGTGGATCAGTTCTTGTATCTGGAAGGGAAGAATAGAGTATGTGGGGGAGCCATATTACCGGGGCACACTGAGAAAACTTCACAAACTGCACTGAACTTAAGCAGATACCAACACTGGAGAAATTCCTAAAAGGAGAAACCATTCACCATTTGAGAAATCAGTGAATGAAAAAAGTAAGTAGATTTGAGTAAAGAAAATAAAACTAATGAACTGGAAAAGCTTGCAGGGATCCCATGGGGTTCTAAGCACAACAACTAGAAGAAATTTTAAGAGATGATGCAATCATTAAGACAATTCTGTGAAGATTGCCTTCAGATAACTCAAAATAACTTTCTTGGGTCATCCGGAACCTCTGTGTGCTTTTAAAAAACAATCAACAGTCTTGTTTATAACCAAAGCAGTATGCCAAAGGATACTTTGATTCTCTGAATCACTAGACAAAATAGAATCAAGATAACAAAGGGAAAACTTGTTTTCATCAAAATTTAAGGAAAAATAGCTGTGGGACTCATTTGTAGTGATGATCTTTTTCACTATGGTTTCAAGATTTAGATATTTTCAGATTTGTTTTAGAGGGTGTCTGGGAACCAGGCAGAATGAATTAGATGAGATGCAGCAACAGAAACCAAAGTGCATCACAGTACAACATCCTAAGGAGCCCATCACAGGACAGAAAACCACCTCTGAGTCCTGGATGTTGAAGTGCATTACAAATGGACAGATCACTCCTGAAAGAACAGAAGACACAAGAAGTTTCCAAGTTCACTCTTAACCCTTTCTCTTACCTGACTGGCTGTTCAGAACCACAAGGCAGGGAAGCTTTTTAAGTTTGTGCACAGAAACGACTTGCACTGTGGAGAACTTGAAGGGATGGTTCATGCTGAGCTTCTGGCACATTCTTAACCCTGAGGAATCTCTGTCACCTGCAGATCTGCCATCGTTTAATGAGGCAGGTCTCTAGACACTGAATCCCAGGAGAGATTGTCCCCTATGCTGAGGTGACTGGATGTGAAAATAAACAGGGAACTTTTCCACATCTCAGAGGGAAAAGCAACCCTCTGTGGTCCCCCCATGGTTTTCTTCTTGCTGTGTTTTTCCTTCCCTTGCCATGTTTGCACTTCATTTCAGAGCCCTGGGCCATACCTGTCTTAGTTGCCTAATATAGTATCATCACCAAATTCTGTTCACATCCTGAGAAGTATAGGACTTCCTCTGCGACTTTCCTAGAAATACTCTTTTGTACAAAATGAAAGGAAATCTTGCAACAGAAGCTGAGAAATTAGTGGCAGCTGCATCTTCTTGGTTGGCACCAAGATATTATATTGATTGTTCTCAGTTGCTGTTGTGATCATGTGAATGGAGAGATACAGTGTGCTCTACCTTTCTTAACCCCCCCTTCACTGTTGGTGATAACACTGAACTATTTCCTGTAATTCTTTTTAAAAAAACTCGCATTTTTTCACTTTTCTAGCACGCGCCAGGCTGTGTCCCTAGGCATACACAAGCAGAACATGGACTCTAGCTCCCATCCAGTGGCTCATCCCATCTCCAGCAAGTAGGCAGTCCTGGCAGCCTGTCCCAGGAGGAGAAACTCACTGACAGAGGTTTGATTCTGCATCACTTAAAAGAAAACACAGTATAACTATGGTACATGCCCTTTGAGTGAATCCTTCTTTCTAGTCAAGAATTATCTTGTCTTTATTCTGCATCTGTGTTTATCTTACATGCTAGACAATCACTTTACCACTGAGCTACTGACGTATGTGATAGAGTGTTGTTGCTTTCCACAACCTTACTCAGATCTTGTCTAGTACGTGTTCATTAGTATAGTAACCCTAAGTATATGGACTGAGACTCCCATTAATAATTTCTTTCTTTTACTATTCTACACAGGCTTGCAATCTTCCACATTTTCTACCTGTGAGCATTTACATTTAAACCTATTTATATTTCTAACAGAGATCTGCTTTTAAAATACCCACCACTGGAACCAGGAAGATGGATCAACATGTAAGGCCCCTGCTTGCCAATCTAGCCATCTGTCTTTGGTCTCCAGAAATACACATGATAGAAGGAGAGAACTGATTTCCCAAAATTATTCTCTGATCTCCAACTGTGAGTCATGATATATATGAGTTCTCTCTCTCTCTCTCAAAATAAGTAAATAAATAAATAAAATATTTACAAATAAAGTACTTCACCAGGCAGACAGCCATGACAAGTGAGAAGATAATTGAAAGTTTTTAGCTTGAAGAAAAGAGTCAGGAATTGTTTTTCGACCACATAGTCTTAAAGCGGGAACATAGCCTTGGGGTATGGTTGTAACTTTACTTAGAGTACAGATGGTACAGAGGTATCTCAATGCTGATTTGTTTCTTTTTTTAATATTATTATTCAATTGTGCGTGTATGCATGTGTGCGCGTGTGTGTATGTATGTATGTGTGTGTGTGTAGAACCACGGATGAATTCGGGAACCACCATGGACACCTCCACCTCCTCCTTTACTCTGCCCCGGGATTCACAGGCTCCGCCCTACCAGGATCAGAAACGCAGGCCGCCCCCACTTCCGCCTGGCATCTATACATGGGGTCCGGACCTTCTGCCTGCAAGGCAGATGCTTAACCCCTGAGCCACCTCTCCAGCCCCGCTGATTTGTTTCTTACCCACATGCTGGGAAGGATCATGGAGTCAAAGCAGGTAAAAAGGATGTCCACAGAGATCACACCATAGTCTAGCCAGCTATATGAAGAACTCTTTCCTGCTGTGTCTATGACTCCTTAGGGTCTTCCTGTCATCTGACCATTAAATGCTTGTAAAATAATATCCTATTTTTTATTGTTTTTGGGTCTCCCTATAAGCCTGAGCTGACACTGACCTTCTGTGGTTGTCTTTCCTTGGCCTCCCAAGTTCTAGGTTTCAATCCTATGCTGCCACATGTGGGCCCAGTCACTTTTTACATTGCAAACTATGTTTTATTAAGCTTCTCTTCCTCTAGCTACCCTACAATTTGAAAAACACCCTTTTCTAAGTCCCTAAGCCTCTGATAAGAAAAGCTCTTTATTTGTGGTCTTGTTTCTCTAGCAGTGACTGACCAAACAGGTCCTACAGATTCAGTTCAATTGAAATCTATCTTCTCTTGTCACCTGACCTCTGGGATCTTTTTTAAAATTTTTTTTTGCCTTAAGTAAGTTCACCAGTAAGTCATTCCAGAGATTTTTTTCCCTCCTGTCATCTGTCTCCATCCATGTGAACGTGGTAGTTGTGCTCTTTTATGCACCCAGAAGTCTGCCTTCCTCCTGGCAGTTTTCTCCACAGACAACTCAACTGCTGAGCTCTTTGTATTTAAGATTGTGTTTCCTCTGTTTGCACTTCATATCAAGTAAAAGCCTGCTGTTCCTTTATATCAAATAAATTATTACTTTCCAGAAGCGAATAAACCTTTTGTAGTTTATTTTCATAGTTAAATAATAGAGTTTTTAATAAATGTTCAAATCATGTAATTGTGAATAACTTGATTGTAAAATGTTTAGTGTTTTTATTAAATGTCCGCAGCTTATTGAAAGGCACATACCTTTTTGAATTTTTTTTCTCCTTTATTTGCAAAGACTCTGAATTATCTCATGGGTACACTAGTCAAAATCAACATGACCATGAGAAATATTATCCTCTTTGTGTCTTTCATTGAAAAGGGCAACTATAGGCCAGGGAGATGGATCAGTGTTAAGCCTTTGCCACACAAGTAAAAGGACGTAAATATGGATCTCAGATACCACATGAAAATACCAGGCAGAAATGGCAACGTTCTATACTTCCAGCCCTGGGAAGCACAGTCTGGAAAACCCCAGAACAAAGTAATAGGAGGTAGAACAATCTCAGGCCTCTACAGACCCACACAGTGTCCTCTTCTACACACACACACACACATACACACACACACACACACACACACACACACACACACACACACAAACACACACTCACACACAGAGAGAGACAAAGAGAGAGAGAGATAAAAGATGTGGTGAATTGACTCTTCTATATAGAAGAACTGAATATGTTTGCAACCATAGAGCTTGGAGATGTGAGGAACCTTCTGAGTTGCACTGAATTTGGATGGACATTTTCACAAAAGTGAAAGTATCTGAGATTTCAGAAAACACTAAATAAAGAAAACAATTGAATGTGATTAAATCCAATGAATTAATAAACAGGGGACAAGGCGTAAGGAGCCCATGGGATTCTAAGGTTTAACACTGTAAGAAATTTAATGAATTATATAATCACAATTACAATTCCATGAAAGATAACCTACAAAATAATTCAGATCAGCTCTCTCTGACTTCACACATATTGTATGTGTTTTTAAACACTTGCATGTCTGATTAACAATGAAATCATATGCCAAATGTGGTTCATGATGCTCTGATTCATAGAACAGATTAGAGCCAAAAACACAAATGGGAAAACATTTTTTCCAATGTAGGAGGAAAATAACAATAAGACTGATTTGTACTAATGATTTCATTCACCAAAATTTCAAGTTTTACAGATTTCTGCTTGTTCTGGAGAATGTTCGGAGACCAAGTGTGATGAGTTAGATGACACATGGCAACAGAAAAACAGAAACCAAAGTGCCTTCACCACACCCCAAGAAACCCTTCACAGAACAGGAAAACGCTTCTACATTCCTCATGCTGAAATGTAATTATTATAAATGGATGGTCCTCTCCTGAAAGAACAGAAGGCACAAGAAGCTTCCAAGTTCACTCCTAATCCTCTCTCTTACCTGACTGGCTGCACAGAACTATGAGTCAGGGATATTTTCAGGTTTATGCACAGAAATGACCTGCACTGTGGAGAACTTGAAGGGATGGTTCATGCTGAGCTTCTGGCATTCTTAACCCTGAGGAATCTCTCTGTCACCTGCAGATCTGCCATCGTTTAATGAGGCAGATCTCTAGACACTGAATCCCAGGAGAGCTTGTCCCCTGTGCTAGGTGACTGGATGTGAGAATAAACAGAACTTTTCCACACCTGGGAAGGGGGAGCAGCCCTGGGCAACCCTCTGTGTTCCCCCATGGTTTTCTTCTTGATGTTTTTCCTTTCCTTGTCATGTTGGTGCCTTTGCTTCAGATCCTGAACCACACTGGTCTTGGTTGCCTAATACCGTATCATCACCAATTTCTTTTCGTATCCTGAGAAGTAGGAAGACTTCCTCGGTGGCTTTCCTGGAAATACTCTTTTGTATATGAATGGAAAGTTTGCAACAGAAGCTGAGAAATAAATGGCAGTTGCATCTTCATGATTGGCACAGAGATGATCATATTGAGTATTTTTAGCTGCTGTTGTGGTTTTGTAGGTGGATGCAGTGTGCTTTTGCCCTTGTTAATGGGGTCTTCCCTGTTGGTGATAACATTGGACTATTTTCTGTGATTTTGTTTAAAATTCAAATTTTTCTGTGTTTAATGGAATACCTCTAATCTCTCTAATACATATCCACTATCTTTTCTTTTCACATCTTTGGGATAAAGACACCTAGCTGATCCGTTCTCCCTGACATCTACACAAGAGTTATAAAATGTGGCACCACCAATTCAAGGAGGCCCTAGCCTGCCTCCCAGCCACCGACAAGCCTGGGCACATGCAGACATGCCCTGGACAGGTCCCAACAGAGGACCATGCAGGCGGAGGGATGAACAACCAATGGGAAGTGGCTGTCTAACCTGCACCTGCAATGGACACCTAGTAAACAGTTAAATGACTGGTGGCTGCCCCCAGCCCCAGGAGGGATGGCAACACCTGATTGGACCCTTACCCTATATAAGCCCAAACGCCTTTAATGACTCTGAATCTGCTGCAGCTCGTCTCTGCTTGCTCCTCCCCGCTGGCCTGGCTGGGGATTTGGCAACAATAAAATAGTTTTACATACATTGACTCTGTCTCTTTACTGAGTTTTCATTCTTGATGCTATGTATCTCTTAGTTATCACATCAACCACTTCTCCCCATTCTATGCAGAAGCTATATGAATAGATAACTTTTGTCACATGTTCATTGTCTCCTACTTATGATTCTGTACATCTATTTTCTCGTTTAATTTTCTCAGATGTTGAATGGAAATTACTAAAATCCTCCCCTCTTTGCCCAAGAAGATCAAGGCTCACAGGGTTGACTGACATCCATGTGTTGCAGTCATTGTGAACCTACAATCAAACCGACCTTATTGACTAAAGTGGGCTGTGATGTGATTTCCCTTGGGTCACTATGAGATTAACCTATGACAGCACTGATGTGAAGTCATGGTATTAGGTTATATGTTCTGTATCTTGTTTACATAGTTCACATTCTCAAATAAAAAATGTCTTCAATTATCTTGTTTTTCAAGGAGAGCTGAATATTATGAAGGGCTCAAGCTAGGTTTAATGTTTGTGGGTACATCTTGTTTTAGTAATCATTTTAGCAATCAATTTATTTAGCACATGATTTATTTCCCTTTGAGCTTCTGAATTTTGTTATCTACTTGCATATCAAATAGTTTCACATTTATTATTTTGGACTCCAGTCTTTTTTGAAGTCAAATTTACATGCTGTGCATTTATCAGCCACAATTATCTCTAGTTTGTAGGGTTAAAAAATTACCTCTTTGTAATTCACAAATATTTTTATTTTCCTATTGGTGCATATTCATTGAAGATGATATTGGGTTATATACATACTAAGCTTTCAGAGAAATATACAATGTAGTTTGAGACTATTCCACCCTGTACCTACCAAACTCCTATTTCTTCCCTGTCCCTTCAACCATTCTTTTCAGTTTTCCTTTACCTCATTATCATAAATACATACAAGATTTCATGTATCTGTATAAAGCTTAGAAATAGCGTCCAATGGTCTTAATTTCTTTAAAGTAATTGTCTCTACTGTCCTCCAGGTTTCTGCAAATGGCATAACATTATACTTCTATGTGATGAAACAAATCCATTGTGTATATACACACACATAAACAACATTTTCTTCTATTTCTCTGTTAGCATATACCTAGCTCAACTCTGACTTGGCTACTCTGAAGGTAACTGCAATAAACATTGATGTGCGGTATCATTGTGATGTGTTGACCTAAGGACCTGTGTACAAATACCAAGAAATGACAAAGCTAAGTGATGTGATAGGTATAATTTCAGCTTTATGCAATTTCCATACTGATTTTTAGAGTTACCTAACCAGTTTACTCTCTTACCTACAGCCTCTAAGAATTCTTTGTCTGCATACTAACTAGTAGATCGTGTTATTTGTTTTCTCACTAGAGAGACACAGAATCACAATGTAATTCCAATTTGCATTCCACTCATTTCTAGTGAAGACTAATACTTTTAATAGGAATGGAATCAAAGACCCACTCACAAATTAAATTTTAGCTATTTACACATCACCTGTGTGAAAATTGTTTGTTCATTAATGTGTTTATCAATTGGGTTGCTTGGTTCCTTGTTATTTGTGGGGGTTTTGAATTTTTGTATATTATAGAAATTAATCTCTGTTTGATTAAGTGCTTCTTTTATTTTGCAAAAGCTTTTTTTTATTTCTTGAGCTCACATTTGTCAATTGTTGCTGTGATTTCTTGGCTGGCTGGAACCCTATTGAGAAAGTCCTCATGGTAGAGTTTCAACCTCATATTCCAGAATCCCTAGATTTGAACTCCAGTGTTATCTAAAATCATGGTGGTGACACATGGACCTGGAATCCACCTATTCTGTTAGAAAGCAAAAGGATCAAGAGTTCAAGGTCAACCTCCACCTTGATCAGCTCCTGGACTTCCTATGTACCAATAACAGACCTGTCCTGAAAGAAATCAGGAAAGCAATCTCATTCACAAACACTTCAGAAACAATCTTTAAATACACCTAATCAAGAAAGTGAAGACTATCTTCAATGAAAACATTAAAACTTTGAAGAAAGAAATTGAAGAAACATTAGAGAGAAAGACCTTCCATGTTCATAGATCAGAAGAATTAATACTGTGAAAATTACTATTCTACCAAAATAAATCTGCATACTTAAAGCAGTCCCAGTGAAAAGAGAATGCTATTGGTAGCATTCTCCACACAACAAGAAAATATAATATTAAAATTCACGTGGAATAACAGAAACTATGGATAACCAAAGTAATCATGAGCAATAAGAACAATCCTGAAAGTAAGACTATACCTTATTTCAAATTATAATACAAAGCCATAGATATAAAACAGTATAAACCGTCTCTCCCCATCCTGAAGCTCAGGGAAATTTGCAGAAGAGGGGGCGGTAAGATTGTAAGAGCACAAGGATGGGAGGAGTCATGACATGCAAGATACTCAACACAAGTTAGGGCCGAAGCAATTATAATAGGACTCTGCATGATCTGCGCAATGACGAACATATCATTGACCCCTCAAATTCTAGCATGGACTAAAGGCACTAGGATCCTTAGAACCAAGGGATTAACAGTCACAATAATGTTCCTATACTTAAGGAGAACACAAGAAAGAGTTCTAGGAATTGCCACTGAGTCCTTACACCTCATCAGAGAGGAGGACCCAGAGGAAAGTTTGATATACTCATTAAAGGATGCTTCAGAGATGGGGGGAGGGGGCACTGGGAGAAAGGGAGGGAGGGGGGAAAGGAAGGGGTAAAGGGGGCAGGGAACACGGAGGTCCAGGGAGGGGTGGAGGGAGGGAGGGGACAGGGGTTCCTATTACATTTGTATGAGCAGAAAAATAAATTTTAAAAAAATGAAAAAAAACAGTATAAACCAGCAGCAACAGACACTTAGATCAAAGGACAAAAATACATAATCCGTATATAACCCCACCTGATATTTTGACAAATGTGCCAAAAATACACACTGGGCAAGACAGTCTCTTCAACAAGTGGTACTGGGAAAACTAGATAATCAGTATGCAGAAGGAAACTCCAAATGGATAGAAGATTTCATTGTAAAACCTGACAAGTCTTAGAGTTTGGAGGAAAAATTAGTACAAATATTTTAAGATATAGGTATAGGCAAAGACAACAATAAAATGGAATTATTAGCAAACAGTACTTTGTGAAGTTAAAAAACTTCTCAACTAGGATTAGGAAGGTGGTTCAGAAGTTAGAGCCCTTACCTTGCAAGCAGAAGAACCTGATTTTGTATCCCCAGATGCCGAGTAAAAAGACTGGGCAGATATGGTGGCAACCTCAACTTCCGGCCACAGAAAATAAAGTCTTGGAAATCTCAGATCAAAGTGATAAAGAAGGAGAGCAATCCAGGATGACTCCCAATGTCACCCTTGGGTCTCCACAGGCACACATACTCAAGCTCTAGTACACACACACACACACACACACACACACACACACACACACACACACAAACACATACACACAGGGAAAAAAACTTCTCAACAGTAAAGAAATAGCATAGTGAAGAGACCTTCAGAAGGGGATAAAATCCTTCCAGTTATTTGTATATAGTAGACAGCTACATTATACAAAAACACTAAGTAACAAAAATATAAAAACAACCTAATCAGTAAATGGGTTAATGAAATGAGCAGAGTTTTCAAAGGATGAAATACAAATGGCCAGTGAACATGAAAACTGTTCAACTTTTCTAACCACCAAAGAAATGCAAATCAAAATTACACTGAGATTCCTTTATTAAGAAAACAAAACAAAACAAAGCAAAAAAACAAGAAATGTTGCTGAGGTTGTGAATAAAAAGAAACAAAACACATGGCTGGTGGGAATGTGTAATGGTCAGACACTACGGAGGTGAGTGTCAACATTTCTCAAAACATTAACAGTACATATCTATAACACAGATACACAAAGATAAAAGTCAACACATCACAGAGACGTGGCACAGCAATGTTTTTTCCCAACTAGTCACAATCACTGAATTATGTAACCAACCTAGCTGTCCAACAATATGGGAATAGATGAAAAAAATGTAGAATTTCATGCAGGGAATATTTTTTCACCCACAAGGAATGAAGCTACATCCTTTAACGGAAAAGGATACAACAGGAGACACTAGTACTGAGCGAATTAAAAGTCAATGTCAGAAAGATAAACATCATACATTCTCTTTCAGTTATAGATCATAGATTTCACATACATACATAAAGCATGTATTTGCATGTGTCATAAAAGTAGAGGCAAAAGTATCCAGAGAACCAAAGAGAACAGGTGAATGAGAAAAGGAAGAAGAAGGGAGGATATAAGGAAGAACATAGTCCAAATTCAATAATAAAAAAGTAATCATGAATATAGCAGAAAATTTTCCAAAGCTTACATGTGAGTCAGAAAATAAACTTTTTCATTTTGTAAATTCCTCCGATATGAGAGTTTAATAAATATATTCATCCATGTTAAACAAATGGATCATTCTAGCAGTGAAAAAGCTTAAATACCATTCAATTTTTATAAACCAATTACATATATATATATATATATATATATATATATATGTATCACATTCCTACACCTAGCTGCGTGTAAAACACAAGAATGCATCTTTAGGCAAGGTTATCAATTGACATCTATAACAAATTCAAGAGTCAGATTCAGGAGGCAAGAGTCCACATGCTCAAGTGAAAGATTGCTTCATATAAGTGAATCATATTTCTGGAGTTTTTTGACATTATCCAATGTGGTCTGCAGTGCACAGTGCTTGAATGGGAGAAATAGATTTATGTCTATCAATTTTATCGCTGCCTTGATATTTTTGCCCCAAACAATATATCAGATTTCATCAAGTCCGAGTCTTCTTCTGATCATCCTGTTCAAGGCCCCCCGCACCTCTTTGTTCCTCAGGGTGTAGATGAGTGGATTGAGAGCAGGAGTGACCATGCTGTACATGATGGCGATGACCCGGTCCTGGTCCAGGGAGTTGCCTGAGGTTGGACGGCTGTAAATAAAAAGAACAGGAGCATAGAAGAGAACAACGACCATGAAGTGAGAGGCACACGTGGACAGCGCTTTCTGAAGCATGCTGCAAGAACGAGTCTTGAGGAAGAGGAAAGTGATGATGTAGAAATAAGAGAAAAATGTAAGAAAAAATGGGATAATGGCAATGGCCCCTGTGACAGTGTTGAGCAGCCACAGGTTGAGCTCAGTGCTCCCACAAGCCAGATCAAGCATGGGCTTAACATCACAGAAGAAGTGATGGATGTGGTTGGGACCACAGAAGTTCAAACGAGATGTCATCACAGAGTGAAGAAGAGCATGGAGAAAGGCAATGGTCCAGATGGTGACGGCCATCTGGATACACACTTGACGGTTCATGATGACGGGGTAATGGAGAGGTTTGCAGATGGCCACAAAGCGGTCAAACGCCATCACTGCCAGCAGCAGGTCCTCCGTGGTCCCCAGGAAGTGGAAGAAATGAAGCTGAGTTATGCATCCTAAGAAAGAAATTGTTTTGCTAGTGGAGACTAGGGTCTCCAGTGTCTTCGGAACAGTCACAGTGGAAAAGCAGATGTCTAGACATGCCAGGTTTCCCAGGAAGAAATACATGGGAGAGTGCAGTCTTGGGTCTGAGCTGACAATCATCAGGATGGCTCCATTCCCAGACACATTGACAAGGTATATTGTGAGGAACACGGCAAAGAGAAGAGGGTTCAACTCTGGTGTGTCTGTCACTCCCAGGAGGAGAAACTCACTGACAAAGGTTTGATTCTGCATTGCTTAAAAGAAATCACAAAGTAACTGTGTGACATGTCCCTCGTGTCAATCAGTCTTTGAAATGAATATGTTTCTTGCCAAGACCAAAGTATTTTATGAGAGAGTACTGATAGCCCTAACCCCACCAAAATCCTTCCCAGTACCTTCCCATTAGCACCTTAAGTGTTAAGCCTAAATTCTGGTGTGGATTGTGATATCTAGCATCTTTTAACTTATTATATCATCATTAATAGTTTCTTTCTTTTGCGTCTCTGGACAGACTTCCAGCCTTTTTCTCCAATGTGAGAATTTACATTTTGATCTAACGTTCATTTCTTAAGTCAACTCTGACAGCACTCAGGTTTGAAAAATAGTCTACCGGGCAGATATCCCTGACAGGTAAGAAGATTCTTAAAAGAGTTTTACTTGGAAATAGTGGTAGATGTGAATTTGATTCACCCATTCAGTCTTTAGAAGGAAAGACATATTTGGATTAGTGTTGGAAATATTGGAGAGATGTCAAGGAATCAAAGAAGGTAAGAAACATGACTGCCTCAATTATACAACAGCATGGTCAGGTGCATGCAAAAATACTTTAACTTAAACTCATATCAGATATTGAGGAGGCTTACTTTCCTCTCTTCTAGCACAATGGATGAAAAATGATAATTTTATTTTCTGCTATGGTCCCTAACGTCTTCAGCCTTATCTCTGTTTTCTCCAAACTTGTCGAGCTCACAAATGGTCAAAAATGTTATTACTTCTTTTTGGTTTTCCTTTCTAGCATATAAAAGTATAGCTTTGCCTCAGCAGGATTCATCTTTTACATTTAAATTTGTATAATTACAGTAATATTGCTTTCAAGACTGTTAAAACGCCTCAGGAATTATGAAAGCGCTAATGGCCTTGTCTGACAAAAACATTGTCACAATTTACTGAAAAACAATAATTCGTTGAATTAGGTTTTATCTCCTTGAGATACACATGTCAAAACAAGCAGAACTATGGAAAGTAACTTCATCTCTGCTCCTGACATCCAAAGAAGTAGCAGATCAGATCTTGCATATGGAAAGGAAAAGCTGATTGTGCTGCAGGGGGAGAGAACACAGAGTTGGGGATGCTGAAAGAAGTCGCTAGACAATGATTCTCACAACAGGGAAGACATGTGAGGCTTGCAAAACCACTTGGTGAAGAAAACAACTGTGTGTGACAAAAGCAAATTAGCAAGCTGTAAAAATGTGTAAGAATCCCATGGGATTGTATGCTTATTGCTGGAAGAATTTTTGAGAAATGATGAAGTCACTTCAAATAACGCAGAGGATTACCTTTAAGAGTAGGTATATTTTGTGTATTTATAAAAACAGTCAACACTCCTGTTTACAAATGAAGCTATATGTTTTCTGGAACTACAATATAATATAATGCCAAAAACATATAAGGGAAGCCTATTTTTCCAACTTTTAAGGAAAAACGGCTGTCAGACAGACGTTAGTGATGATTTTTTTGCCAGTTTCAAGACTCAGAGATTTCAGATTTACATCAGAAAAGATGTTCAGAAGACCACATGTGATGAATTATGGAACACTAGGCAAAAGAAAAACGGAAATCACACGGCCTTTACGACCTAGCCACATCCAGGACCTTGTCAGGGGACAAGAAACCATCTCTGCATCCTGGATGTTGAAGCGTAATCACTACTAATGGACAGACCACTCCTGAAAGAACAGAAGATGCAGGATCCTTCCAAATTCACTCCTAACTCTCTCTCTTACCTGACTGGCTGCACAGAACTATGAGTCAGGGATATTTTCAGGTTTATGCACAGAAATGACCTGTGCTGTGGAGGACTTGAAGGGATGGTTCATGCTGAGCTTCTGTCACATAGATTTTCACCCTGAGAAGCCTGCCTGCTACCTGCAGCTCTGCGGGTGTTTAATGAGACAGATCTCTAGACACTGAATCCCAGGAGAGCTTGTCCCCTGTGCTGAGGTGACTGGATGTGAGAATAAACAGAACTTTTCCACACCTGGGAAGGGGGAGCAGCCCTGGGAAATCCTCTGTGTTCCCCCAAGGTTTACTTCTTGATGTTTTTCCTTCCCTTGTCATGTTGGTGCCTTTGCTTCAGACCCCTGAGCCACATTGATCTTAGTTGCCTAATACCGTATTATCACCAATTTCTTTTCATATCCTGAGAATTATGAGGATTTCCTCAGTGACTTTCCTGGAAATATACTTTTATACAAAATGAAAGTTTGCAATAGAAGCTGAGAAATAAACAGCAATTGCATGCTTTTGATGGAACAGAGATGATTATATCGAGTGTTCTCAGTTGCTGTTGGGGTTGCGTGGGTGGAGAAATGCAATGTACTTCTACCTTTTTTAATGGAGTCTTCCTTGTTGGTGATAAAACAGAACTACTTGTGATTTTTTGTTTAAAACTCACATTTCTCTGTGTTTGGTTAAGTAACCCTAGTTCCCACTACTTGTTGTAGTATATAGCCCAGTGGGTAGAGTGTCAGCTTTGTATCCCCAAAACCCTGTGTTCAAATCCCTGAATTATTAAAACCCAGGGTGGTAGTTCATGGGCCTTTATCTCAAAAATCTAGAGGTAGAAAGCAGAAGAATCAAGAGTTCAAAATCAGTCTCTACCTTGGTCATCTCTGGAATTGTGTGTACCAATAATGGACCTGATGAGAAAGAAATCAGAAAAAACAATCCCATTCACAAATGCCTCAGAAATAATCTTAAATATACCTAGCCAAGGAAGTGAAGAGTGTCTACAATGACAATTTTAAAACACTGAAGAAAGAAATTTGAGAAAATACTAAAGGGAAAGACCTCCCATGTTCATGAATCAGAAGAATTAATACTGTGAAAATAACTATTTGCAAGAATCAATCTGCATAATTGATGGAATACTAGTGAAAAGTCCAGAACATTCTCCACACAAGGAAATATAAAATTAAAATTCATAAATAACAAAAACAATGTCATAATGAGCAAAAACAATAATCCAGGCAGCAGCATATCTGATTTCAAGTTATAATACAAAGCTAGATCAAGGGAAGAGAATGGATGGTCAGATATAAGCCCATCTGACTTCTTGAAAAGCATGCAAAAAATGCACTGGATAATTTTGAATAACTAGATATCCACATGTATAAAGAAACCAGATCTCTGTAACTCACCCTGCCTAAAATACAACTCAAATAGTTCAGAGAACTCAATGTAATTCCTGAAACTCTGAGGATTTAGAGAAATAATTTGGAAAAACACTTTAAAATACAGACATAAACAAGGACAAGTTCAACCATCAGCAAATGGAGGTTCCCAGCATATCTGTAGTTCAGGTTAAGTCATTCCTGAGCTTTCCTGTGAGTTGTGCAGAAGGTTTCTGACACTGAATCTGATCCACTGGGGTGTCAGCACACCCATAATCTCCCTTCCCTTACTAATCACACACACACAGGACATAAGTTCAGGTAGAAGATTCTGTACAACCCCCAAATGTCAAGAATAAAAAAGAGAAAAGTCCTCTGAAAGACATCATAGCCATTTCAGAAAACCCATCTGAGAAGCATCAACATGCTTCTACAGCCAGAGAACACTGGAATCACTACTTTTTGTTTCAAATGAAGGGCCAAACACACAAAAAAAGGACACTACAAAGATCATCCAAGTGCTGAAAAATCTCAGATAGAAGAACACTATCCCAACAAAGGTAAGTACCCAGTGACATAAAATAAAACTACAATCAGTATCTACTCATCCTAAGAACAGTATGAACAAATTGAAATCCTAACTCAGGCAGTAGACACATAAGCAAGAGAACAGTATAAATCAAGGAAAATAAGTGACAACCTAATTCCAGATGTCAACATCACACAGGAAAAACACAAAACACTCAAGAAGCCAAGAAGACATGTCTCCCCTTGAGATCACCAATCCCAAGGCTTCAGATGCCACAGAGAATAGCCCATTGGGAGATATCCAAGAAAATAATAACCAGGACGATGAATTCCAAAGATCAATTTTAAATATGTTGAAAACTGCTCCAACAGAACATAGATAAGCAAATTTGAAAAACACGACAAAATCAGGAAAGAAAATCAAGAAAACACAAACAAGACACAGCTAGAATGAAAATAGCCTGAAAACAGATCTAGAAACACTGAAAAAAGACCAAAGTGATCTGCAAACAAATATAGAAACACTGAAGAAAGCCAAGACTAACATAACACTAGAACTAAAAATGTAAACAGCATAATAAAAATTCAACAGAGAGTCTCAAAAATAGAACTGATCATGTATAAAACAGAATCTCAGAACTGGAAGATAGATAAAAGAGGTTGATAAGTCAATGAGAGAAACTGATAAATAGAAACACACTTGAACAGAACATACAGGAAACTCTGGGACCCCTTCAAAAGACCCAAAATATGAATCTTGGGTATCCCAGAAATAGACACACAGAGGAGCATCCATCATGCAAAGAGGCATACAGAACACTAAATAACCAAAACAAAACAAAACAAAAAAACACATCAGAAACATATGATAGTCCGCTCACCAAATGTATACATTAAATACAAGATCTTAAGAGCTGCAAGACAGAAGGAGAAAGTCTCATGACGAGGCAAATCAATAAAAATAACAATTTCTCAATGCAAATGGTAAAAAGCTAGAAGGGCTCAGAGACATAATACAACTTCTGAATGAATACAAATGACTGCCCATATTATTATATTAGCAAAACTGATGTTCATAATAGAAGGTCAAAGAAAACTATTCCATAACAGAAACAGGCTAAAATTATATGGCCACTAAGCCATGGTTACAAAGAATATTGGAAAAATGTACAAGATGGAAAAGAATGATAAACACATCAAAGGAGCAAAAAGTAATAAAACCAGCACAAGAGCTGAATAAGGGATGAAAAAATGTAAACATCACAAGATCAACAAAATGCCAGAAACCAACACCTTTCAATAATAATTTTAAATGCCAATGGATTCAACTCCTCAATCAAGAGACATGGGCTTATAACTTGAATAAAACTCTCTGCCTCCAAGAAATATACCTCACCATAAAAGATAGAACTTTCTCAGGGTGAAAAGATGCTCAAAGGTATTCCAAGCAAACAGGAAGAGGAAACAAGCAGGAGTTGCCATCTCAATATCAGACAAAACAGATCCAAACTAAAGCAAACCATAAGAGACACAAATAGATACTGCATCTTAGCTGAGAGAAAATTCTAGCAGGAGGATCTTAGAATCCTAAAGTTAATGCAACAAACAAAAAGAACAACCAAATTCATCCAACAAACACTAGGAGGGAAAAACAATTAATCAGCTAAAGACAATGATAGAAGGAGACTTCAATACCCAATCACATCATTAGATAGATCAGTGGGTCAAAAATAAGCAGAAACACATTGGAGCTAAATGCAACCATAAATCAAATGGACCTGACAGATATCTATAGAACATTTCACTCAAACACTAAAAAAATACACATTCTTCTCAGCAGCCCATGGAACATTCTCAAAAATAGACCATAAGCTAGAACACAAATCAAACCTCCATAAATACAAAAAAATTGAAATCATTCACAGCATACTATCTGACTATCATGAAATAAAGGTAGACATCAACAACAAAGGAAACAATAGAAACCACACAAACTCATGGAAACTAAATAACACATTTTGAATGAGTAATATGTTGAAAATGAAATAAAACAAGAAATTAAAAACTTCCCTGAATCCAATGAAATGCTCATACATCCCACTAAAATCAATGAGACACACTGAAAGAAGTCCTAAGAGGAAAGTTTATAGCACTAAATACCTGTGTCACAAAAAGGGAACGATCCCAGTTAAGTGGCTTAATGTTATATCTGAAAGGCTTAGGGAAAAAAAGCAACAAACCAATCCTAAAAGAAGCACATGGGAAGACATTTGTTCACCTATATTTATCACAGCTCTATTCACAATGTAAGAAAGTAGAATCAGTCAACATGCTTATCAACAGAAGAATGAGTAATGAAAAGGTGGTGCATATACACAATAGGATATGTATATGAGTATAGAATTTAGCCATCAGAAAGAATGAGATTGTGGAATTTGCTGGTAAATGGATGAAAAGCTACTAAATTTAATATGGAGTGAGTTATCTCAGACACAAATAAATGATGCATGTTCTCTCTTCTATGCAAATGTTGGCATTGATATTATTATCAGAATACTTGGCTTGGAATTACTGTAAGAGTCAGAAAATTTGAAAATTAATGAGTGGGAAGGTGAGAAGGTGTGGTTTGGGTGAAATCTTTCAAGGGGGAAATTTAGGATACCATGGCAAATAAGATAAGGGAAGAAATAATTGAGAAAATACCTTAGGGAGGTTTGAATGGATGGGATATAGGAGGGACAGGGGGACTTATAAAAAGAACTCTAAGATTGTGGAAGGTAATCCCATAAGAACCTCCTAAGAAGTGGACAATCAGGAGGGTAGGAGGGAGTGGGAAGGATTGAAGAAGAAAAGGGAAGGGATGGAAAGAAGGGGAGGGAAAAAGGAAGGTTATAAGTACTCATAACTGTAAAACTAGGAAAAAATTTAAACATTATTTTTTAAAAATCAACACATTGGAGGACTTGTGAAATTAAAATCTTTCAAACAAGAGACAGTCTACTGAGTGAAGGGACAACCTCAATATAAGAAAGTCTTTGCCAGCCTCTTCACTTACAGATACATATCTACTATATTTAAAGAACCTTTAAAAAGATAAGCACCAAAATATGAAACAACCTAATCGATAAGTGGCTAATGAGAACTCTCAAAGTATAAAATATGATTGTCTAAGAAACACAATTGTTTAACTTTACTAGCTGTCAAGGAAATGAAAATCAAAACAACATTAGCTTCCATTATTTAAAAAAAAAAAAAACAAACAATGTTTTGGACTTGGTTTTTCAGCTTTTCCAAGATCCCTTCTTGACCCAGCCTGACTTAATTCTTGCTGATCCCATTCTGGTACCTGTCAGGATTGCGAGATGATTATACCATGCATAAGGGCGCCGCAGCACCATGCTGTACCCGGATAGAAATGTCAATCAAAAGAAAAAAGACAATGTGGTTGAGATGCAGGAAACAGCGATGGAGATGCCCATGCCCCTCACTGCGCCTGTACCACTCCGTCAGTCAAGCCCTCCCTGCTGCGGTGAAGACGTGGCTGAGCCCTCAACCCTCCCTCCCTTCCCCTGAACTGACTTCCAGATTCAGCCCCCTGGGATGGCGCCTTGGCTGGGTTCCATGTTTAAGCCTTCCTCGTCTTAAGCTGAATGCTTTGGGGGTCCGTGAGATCATCGCTTCCCACCTATGACTTATCATCTGGCTGCTGCTTCCGTCCTGGAAAATTTGAGTCTCATTAGTATCGAATCTTCGTGCATTGCACTTGGGTGATCAGAAGCGCCACTTGGCCCAGACCCTGTTCTTGACGCCCCCTTCATGCACTGTAAAAGAGCGTGGGGATGTAAGAGGGAATAGGTGAGGCCCGTGTAAGGATATCGGCCAGAGGGTTTGCTCTGTGAATCTCAGGATGTAAAGGGTCCTCTTTGGGAATTGCTGGGGAGGGTCGTATGCTCCAGGCAAGATGGACTATTTGGGGGTCAGGAGCCCATCAACCCTGCCACCTGGCCACAAGGTCCTTTTGAGAAGTGATGGTGGGGGGAGCGATTTTCCCAGCACC